>JAHWXV010651675.1:0-13474 GCA_024586415.1 Phrixothrix hirtus
TATATATATATATATATATATATATATATATATATATAATTATTTTAATTATTAAATGTTTCCCGCACTCCACGAATTCTTACAGTTTTGTACATTGTCTTTTTAACTTAACTATTAATAAAATTAAAACGCGCGCAACTGTATCAGTTTTTATAATCGCGATTTTGATGTTATACGAGGGTATTTTTACAATTTGAGCTACAATATCACAAACTAATATGTATCAAACATCGTTTACATCGTAGAACCACCTTGTAATTAACTAAAATCCTTTCTTAATGTACGGGTCTACTTTCACCTGATGTGGCATATTTTCCTCCCTGATGTGACGAACTTTGAATTACTATTCTAAAATTCAAATTTTAAATATATAAAATTATTAGAAATTGCTAATAATAGAATTCATTATTAATTCAAAGTTCGTAAACAGTGAATAAATAAATATGGATAAAAACTGTAATTAGTTGTTAAACCCTATAAAATAAAATCATTCCAGTAGATTGCTAATATAGATAAAACATGCAAATTTATAGGAAGAGATAACAGAGAAATATTACCTAGAATTATATGATAAATATTCAAGTGCAGCGTAACTAATAAACTATTTTTGAATATGAGTTAGTTGCAAATATCTAATGGTAGAAAATATAATATATTAGTTAAAAAACAAAACTCTACATGTGGTTAGAATCAATTATTAAGTGATGGGGGATACATGTTTTAAAATTTGTAATGAGAGTATTAAGGAGATGGCATTTGTCATACAAATTAACTGAACCTGACAAAACGCGCTATATAAATAGCATGCAAAGCTACAACATGTAGAACCTACACAATTCTCTGTTTTATTTAGACGAATTACCAGTAACAATTCCGAGCTATATATTGTAACGTTCGAGATCCTTATTTGGAGGTTACCTGATAGAATATTCCTTTCCAAAAGCACCTTGGCGATGCTGGCATAACTTGAAGACTCCATTTCCCATGTTATAATGACCAGGCCTTCCTTCTAGATAGTTTTCTATACACTCATGGACTTTAATCCGGAGTAAAACGGCCGATATGCTTTTTCCTTTACGACCAAAGTTTGTCGACCTTTAAGCATTATGATTCGGAAGTTCTACAACCGCCGAGATTATGTCGATTTATCTTATAAATTTCTATGAACACTCATGCAAGAAACAGAAATAGACGCAACCCTATGTTCCAAAAATATCAACGATTTAAGGACGATTCTATTTGAAACCGATATGATATTGATTCGACTACGAACCTCCAAAAATTGTACAAGAGATATTGAAATACCATATAATTAACAAAAACTTAGCTTACCGGTAAAATTCATAATTCTTTTAGTAGTACAAAGGTCACGACATAACATATGCTGCATGTTATTTGCTTGTATAGATGGCTTCAATGAACATAGAATAACGTTAGATATTAGGTGCACGACTCATATAACCCCAAATCTAAATATGTAAATGGAAATTTTAATGCTTCGAAAATAAATGTTCTACAAAACTACTCAAATTTATTTGAATCCGTAATGTATAAATGCAAATAAATATGATACAAACGATAAATAAATCAAAACTAGAGAATTGCGATTACTCTAGAAACTAAATAAAATATCTGCGAAAGTAGTCAAGCCCTGAGTAATAGTCAAAATCATACCTAAGACCCCCAAAGCTAATAAATCCACTTGTCAGAGCTTTCAACCGCAACCCTTCGAGTGAACAAAAAACAAATGTGGCCCATTGGCAACAAATAACTGGTCAAGGTAGATTGATATTGGTACGACTCGAACTATAATCATATTTGAACCAAGAGAGTCGTGACAAACAATACGATGACGATGATTAGAAGCTATTTATGCCTTACAAGGAGCACATGTTGTAATTCTGAAAATATTGCCTCCCATTCAGCGTTTTCCTTATAACAAATTGAATTTAAATTAATCGTTAATTACTAAGCATGTAAAACAGAGGAACAGGCACCCACATTAGAGGAGATCACCAAAATCGTAATATATATAAAGAAAATAACTGAGGGTAGTGCCGAGATTGCGGTAGAATCAATCAAGTATGAAGGAAGAGAACTCATCGAGGTATTACAGTATCTAATAAATAGAATATGGACAGATAAATAATACCGACACAATGAACTGAAGCAATGACATGCCGAATCCACAAAGAAATCTAAAGTCAAATTGAAATAATTACAGAGGAATGGAATTTCTTAATGTAAACTATACGGTATTAGCCACATGTTTGGAAAATATACTAGCCAGTGCTTTAGATAGCACATTAGGCGAATACCAAGCGGGATTTCGCAAAAAAAGGTTAGTAAATGATCAAATCTTCACCCTAAAGGTGTTGGAAACCAGAGATTCAAAATGACATACATGATATACGTCGATTTTATAAAGTTATACAATCGCATTCAAACTCCCAATAAATTAGGAACAAACAACAAAAATGTAAGAACTGTAAAAATGACATTACAGAACTCAGTAAATGTGATAAGAATAACCTCATAACTAACAGAGTGGTGCAAAGCTAAGAGCGGCTAGACAAGGCGACCTGCCACCCGTAATACTAAGACGCACAGATCAAAACTTCTTTTACAGAAAAAACTGCAATATCTAGCTTACGCAAATGTTGTGGGCTTGAATAAAAGCAGGAGAATGGAGCTTGAAGTGGTAGCGACAAGATTAATAAAGACAGCGGAGAAAATGGGATTGGAATTTAACCAATAAAAACCAAATTTATAGAATTGACATGCAAGAGCAAGCAAAATACGCAAATAAACATCAATAGCCAATATGGCGGCGATTCTTTTCAGTTTATTGACCACTTAAACATGGATTATCGCATCTTAATGGTCTTAAATCGTCGAGAATATGCATTTTCGTAAACAATTTTATTACGTCAGTACACTAGCAGTATCTCAGATAGCAACATTTTTTCATGTCTCCCACAAAATCCTTTTAAAAGTCTCATTTATTCCCCTTGTGCTTTTAACTATTTTCTTAAGTCGATGTTTTCAATGTTCAAAAATTTCTTGTTTGTAATTCAACCCTTAACTACATACATGAAATTATATGCATCCATTGTTTATATCATCTGATAGATTCCTCCTCAAAAGTAATTAAAAGAATTGGAAAAAGCGGATTTATTAAAAATTGTCTATCGTTTTATAGTTTTATTGCCAACTTTGCATCAATGGCTCTGACATCGCGTGGCAAACTTTATCTATAAGCGTGGGGTTAATTCTAAATCAAGAAAACGATTCCTTTGTAAAAAATTTCATATCGTTTCAAAAGAAACCGCCATTGAAACAATGATAGCTAGTTATATATTGTTTTTGGAAGTGTATAAAATTGAAATAAAACTAGCACAACTCGACGAATAAGCATTAAAAGCATGACACACTTCAATCTACGGGGTACTATTATAAAGTTATTTGTACACCATCAGTGATATTCATTTACATCCTAATTGCATTTATCTTTTTCTACGATAATGTTAAATTATTATCCTGATTTTCTTTTCCTCTATTAAACGCTGTTGAACTTATTTGTAACGTTTCTACAGTATACTAGTTTTTGTCGTCATGTATTCATTAGCTTCATGACTATAGTTTCAATATCATGTTATATAATTGTGTACTTATGGAAAAGCTAACCAACATCCAATTGACAGATGTTATTATTTACGAGGGATCCTGGTTAAATTTCGGGATGTGAACCCCACGTGTACGGCTTGATATTCCACACACGCCAAGCATAAAATTTGCAGTCTTTCATGAATGGTCAAGTTAATATCTGAGGTATCTTTTCTTTTTTCAACTGCGAATGTATACAGCATTTTTGCTCTATTCTGAAGTTGTGGTAGCCGGCGGTCACGCGGTGTGGTGATAATTCAAGAATTACCGCAGCGCCGCGTGTTCGCAGGCTACCACTGCTTGCCAATTCATTTTCACGCTCGTACTGTTATTAATTTGTTGTTATTTCTCATTTGATAATAAAAGCAATTAATAAACCATCCACTTTAAATGTCTATAGTCATAAAAGGCGTTTGTCACATGATAAACCAGAACGACTTGCTGGGGACGTTTATACTAATGAATTTTGCGATCTAATCAGTGAAAGTGAAGGCGATTTCTATATTGAAGGTTGTTTGTCGAGTGAAGATAATGGTAAATTAGACGAGTCAGACGACGGGATTAGTAACGATAATGATGATTGTCTGGCGGGTATGCTTGTGTATGTTTTTAAATTTTCAGATATTGTAATCTGCATTTATTTCAAGACATTATAACTTCTAAATGGTTCAATCTAAGTGACAATAATCAAGCTACGTTTGTATACGAGCACAGAAGTGGCTTATAAATTACTATTCCAGACGATTCTACAAAACCTGTCGATATTTATATGCGGTTTTTATCAGAAAATATTCTGGATGCTATTGTTTGGGAAACAAATCGAAATGCCCCTGGGAACCGACAACAAAGAAGGAAATAAACAGGTTTTTAGGACTATTACTCTTGATGGGGTTAGTCAAATATCCGACGATTGAAAGTTATTGGAGCAAAGAAAGAAGATACAAAATTGATATAGCTCTCTCATGTACTATGTCACGAAATAGGTTTGAAATGTTGTTGCGTTTCTGGCATTTTTCAGATAATGAGGTTGTCCCTGAAAATGATAGAATATATAAAGTACGATATTTACTGAAGATGCTTGAAAAAGAAATACAAAATGATAATGAAGGCGGATTAACAAATAGCTGTTGATGAAACCATGGTGCCATTCAGAGCCAGCCTCAATTTTAAGCAGTATATTCCTGGTAAACGTCATAAGTATGGAAATAAACTATTCAAGTTGTGTGGTACCAACGGTTATATTTATTCCCTTATGGTATACGTAGGAAAGCATGATACATAATCACACAACCTTTCTACACATGTGGTTTTGGAACTGTGTAGAGATTATTTAAACTCAGGGAGAATTCTTATAACAGATAATTTCTATACCACTGTAGAAATGTTGAAGAAAACCAGGAAACGATTACAGGAAGAACTTGTGAAAGCTAAAATAGGAAAAGGCGATGTAGTAGGAAAAGAAAATCAATCAGGGGTAGTTGTTGCAAAGTGGCGTGATAAACGAGAGGTGCTAATTTTATCAACTCATCATACACTGCAAATTGTCAATACTGGTAAGAAGAACCGTAAAAATAAAGATATCTATAAACCTAAATTTATTGTAGATTATAACAGTGGCAAGGCTGACATTGATTTGAGTGTTCAGCTCTCTAGCTATTCTTGCCCTATGAGAAAATCTCTAAGATGGTATCATAAACTAGCTGCTGAGTTAATTTTTGGGACTACTGTGGTTACTGTATACTTAGTCTACACAGATATTCATCAAAATCCCCCGAATTTTCCAATTACCTAATTTCGAGAAATATTAGTTGACTCGCTTTTACAGCCCAAAACTGATAAGGAAGTGCCAGAAGAGAATACTACAAATCCACAAAAACGTAAGATTAAAAACCTTGACAGACTAGAAGAAACACAAGAGCGATGCGCAAGAAACCGTAAACTGAGAAAAAGATATACTCTATGTTATAATAGCAGTAGCATTTCCAGAAAAATAACGAAAAGGGCGACAACATCCTGTTATGGGTGTGATGGCAATCCAGTTATATTTTTCGAGTGTTTTCTAATTCATTGTAGTAAACAAATGTAATAAAAAGTGAAACAGAACATCGTTTGTTTTTACTATTACATCTCTAACGTTACAATATACACTATTACATTTTCTAGTAGGAGTAAATGAAAATTAGTGAAATCAGATTAAAATACAATGAAAATCAAATTTTAGATAATATCTTACTAACAAACAATACATTTTTTTTAAAGTTATAAATAAAACATTAGTATGGTTAAAGTGGTCGCCGGCGGTACACGCGGCGTTCGGATCATTCAACTCATGCATAGCCGGCTGTCACGCGGCACACGCTCGCTCCAGTTCGAACAATTCTCAATGACGGCCAACGTGTTAAAGTAAACAAAACGTGGAAAAAACATAGATTTAAGTCGTGAACATTATCGAGCCATAACTTTGTTTTATTCCCGATTGAAGAAAAGTGAAAAGGAGTATATGGCTGATTTAAATACCGTTATTGGTGATGAGGCATCATCAAGGACAACTGTGTTTCGGTGGTATCAAGAACTTAAATTGTGTTGTAGTAACCTTAGTGATAAAGTTCGTGGAGGTTGACCAACGACATTAAAAACAACAGAAAACATTGATGTTGGACGAGAAATGATAAATGCAAATCATCATGTAACTTATAGAGAAATTCAGTCATCCTTAGGCATCGACATAAAACAAACCACACTTTCATGAGCACTTGGATGTAAAAAAATTATGTTCACAATGGATTCCCCATAATTTGACAAATTTGGTATACGACATTGTCAGTGGTGATGAAAGTTGGATAAATGTCTAGAACCTGAAACGAAACAACAGCCGTCTGGTATGATGTTTCAAAGTGAAACAAAGCTAACTAAAGTTATTCGTGCTCATAGCGATGCAGAATGATTAACAGTTTCTTAATTGTTTTTCACATTTCAAAAGATGGTTGTATACCACTCAAAATTTAGAGTTTTACGGCCCTCTAAAGTAATAGTAGACACATAACCAGTTTTTGATACAAAACAAGCGACTATTTGTTTGGAATCACTGCAAGGATGAACAGCTCTAGTTGGTTTTGCTTCACTTTGAAACCAAACAGGCGACTGTTGTTTGGTTTCAGGTTGATAGGCATATATCCAACTTTCATCGCCACTGCCAATGTCGTATACCAAATTTGATGTACCTGAGTTAACCGTTTAAGTATTTCACGGCATCATTTGACACGAGCCTGTTTTTAAGCCTCAGTCACGAGTTATGGGAAATTGATTGTGAATATAATATTTTACATGCATGTGCTCATGTCAAATTTGATATAATTGATTAATATCGATGCGTGAGGATGACTAAATTTCTCTATAAGTTACAAAGCGATCTGCATTTATTATTTCTTGTATGACATTAATGATTTCAGATGTTTGTGATGTCGTTGGTCGACCTTCACGAACTTCATCGCTAAGGTTACTACGGCCGAATTTAAACTCTTGATACCACCGATACACAGTTCTTACTGATGGTTCCTCATCACCAAGAGTAGTTTTTATATCAGCGTGGTACTCCTTTTCAATTTTTTTCAATCGGCAATAAAACACAATCATTGCTCGATAATGTTCACGATTTAAATCTATGTTTTTTTCGCGTTTTGTATATTGTAAAAGTTTTCTGTAGTATAACGGCTCTATAAACGGACTTTTTGTCACAATTGTTTGAAAGTAAGATATCATACTTTACGAATTTTGTATTTCAATTGTTCTGCGAATTGCAGTGACAGTGCCACAACCAGGAATTAAAACAGGATCCCTTGTACGTTAATCTTACGTAATTGGCATTATTGCTGTACTGATTTTAAATTATGTCATTCTTTTAAAAATGCCCCTTGATTCGGAATTTTGTTGATCCGGTTTGAGATCGAGGTGCATTTACTCCCTATTAGTGAAATTTTCCTACGAGGGTCATGCGGAAATTAAGGAACGTTTTTTTCTACAGAAACTGTTACTGGATATAATGAAATAAACCTTTATTTTATATACAATTTGACACCTAAGCTACTTTTCTACATAGTCACCCTTCAAATTTAAGCACTTGTACCGTTTCATTAGCTTTTCTATGCCGCCTGCATACTTAATTCCCGCCAAATTGCGTAGCGGTTTCCACCCAAGAAGTACCAGAAAGATTATGGCTACGGTGTTTTGGGATCGTGAGAGTGTTCTCATTATCGACTACATGCCTGGAGGTGAGACCATAAATGCAGTGGCCTACTGCCAAACGCTTCACCGACTCTGCCGTTCCATTCAAAACAAATGGTGCGGAAGGCTGACCAGGGGAATCACTTTTATTCACGATAATGCACGTCCCCATGCAACTGCATTGACACAAAACTTGATTCAGCGGTTTGAGTGGGAAATCTTTGAACATCCGCCATACATCGCGGACTAATGGCAAGTGATTATCACTTATTCCCCAAACTGAAAAACTTCTTTGATGGATACCGCTACGCTATTGATGATGATCTTAAAGAAGTCGTTAATCAGTGGCTCAACAACTTGGCGGCAATTGAGTATGCAGACGGCATAGAAAAGTTGGTGGAACGGTACAAGTGCTTAAATTTGAAGGGTGACTGTAGAAAAGTAGCTTAGGTATCAAATTCTATGTAAAATAAAGGTTTGTTTCATTATATGCTATAATAATTTCTGCAGAAAAAAACTTTTTTTACTTTCCGTATGACCTTTTATTGACAATGATTGACAAATATTATTGTAAAATGTTTATATTCTGAAATGTGACACATGGAATGAATACAGTTCAAAGGTTTTGCTTTTATATGACCTAGGTACATTGTATTCTATGTGTTGACCTAATTTATATGTACATTTTAAATTTTTTGCTGTTGTATATACGGGTAAATCTATATATTTTATAACTCATATATTATACGGTGTCCAGAAACTCTTATACCAAACGGAACCCCACATATTAGACGTGACTTTGTGTCGATTTAACCTAAATTAGCTTAATCCCAAAATGCTTCTTAAGGGAGCTAGAGCCCTTTGAAGATGGCCCGCTAAGTAATTTTTTTAAAAATATTACAAAAGAAAAGGGCTTTAAAAAACAAACTTAGTACAAGGACTAAGCCGCTAATAACAAATCCTCTACTGTAAGTACGAATTCTTTATTGCCATCGCAAGCGGTCCACTTGGGGGTACTAACAGACATTTTTATTATAATATTTTTTTCTTCAAAGTTTTGGGATCTTTTATGTCAAATTTTGAAACTTTAAGATGTATCCAATAATAATGTGTTCTTGTTTGAAATCGCTATCATGTACCGTTTTCGAGAAAAATCCATTTAAATTTTTTATGTTTCTGGATAAAAGCAAGTTTAATTACTATCATCATTTCTAAAATCACAAACCGAAATTTTATTTCTTGATGGTAATACAAAAGCCCAATTTACATTAAACAGAAAAAACGAAATTAAAAACATTTAACGGCAGTAATATAACTAATTTTCAACAGGTGTTTTGTACATGACGACCATCTGTTTCAATACATAAATCTATCGTTTTCTGTAAAAATTGTCTAATTCTTGCAAAATTTCATGGTTATTCCTAATTTAATTACAAGCGTCTTCAATTCTTACCCAAAGTTGATTACGAGTTTCGGTAATTATTTATTGTAGCGTACCATCCCCCAATAACTTTGACCTTAACATATGTTATCAAGGGCATGGCCCTGAGTAACCTCCAATAAGTTTTAACTGTCGCTCGCCTTTTGTTAAAAAGTTATACACATAAAAAGTTCGTGAAAAATAAAAATTTTTCAGTACTGTTTTTCATATTTTTACTTGATTTATTCATTATTTACATTTTCAGCAAGGGCATGCCCCTTAGTAACCTCCAAGAAGTTTTATCCTAACCTAACCTAAACTAAACTAACCTAACCCAATCTCCAACAAGTTTTAGCCGTTGCTCGCCCTTCGTTAAAGAGTTATAATCACAAAAAGTTTATTCATGATGAATTTCGACAATAATTCCTTCTCCGCCAATTTGGTTTTGGTTATTTATCAACCATTCATCCAGGAGCTATGAAGACAGATTGTTATATTAAATATTATCTTGAATATAATTAAATAAAATAAATATAAATTACCTCTCTATAAAAGTTTATCCAGTAAACTGCTATACGTGACGAAATATTTAGTTCTTTTTATGATTATAACTTTTTAACGAAGGACGAGCGACGCCTAAAACTTATTGGAGTTTTCTCAGGGCCATGCCCTTGATAACATATGTCAAGGTCAAATTTATCGGAGGATGGTCCCCTATAGTAAATAGTTACCCGAGCTTCTATTGGGTTAGCATAAATATGCGCTTTTAAGTAGTCCCAAATACAAAAATCGCATACGTTTAAATCTGGAGATCTTTGACACCAATTGATTCGACCATCTCTTCCAATCCATTGGTTTTCATTAGTGTCGCCAAGAAACTGATGAATGTCTTTACTAAAATGGGCTGGACAACGGTCGTGCAAGAACCATAAATTCTTTTGGTTTATTAGCGAAACGTCATCTATTAAATCAGGCGAAAGGTTTTTCAGAAGATTTAAATAATCCTATGCCCCTAAACGCCCACGTAACTCTACAGCAGCCAATTACCAATCACGCCTATC
The DNA here is from genome assembly GCA_024586415.1 of Phrixothrix hirtus. NCBI lineage: Eukaryota > Metazoa > Arthropoda > Insecta > Coleoptera > Phengodidae > Phrixothrix > Phrixothrix hirtus. The sequence continues at coordinate 10,369 of JAHWXV010651675.1, forward strand.
CAAACATTTATTTTTGCTTAGTCTCTTTTATTGCGTGAGGATTTTCCCCAACATAGGTATAATGCTGTGAATTATGTAAATTATAAATCCCATCTCTGGTAAAGGAAACTTAATCGCTAAATAAAATATGAGACAAAAATTAGGATCAATATTCGTTGTGTTCCGTAACCAGTTTGGATAATGCACGCGGGCAAGGAAATTACCATCTAATATTCCATGAACTTTTTAAAAATGAAAAAGATAAAGGCCTTCTTTATGAATTATATGCTATATGGAAAATTTGGAAATCCCATGATACATAGCAGCTAGTCTTCTGGCGGTAATCTCAAGATTATGCTTAATTTAGAACAAAGTAAAGTCATTTCATTTCTCTATAACAACAGGATGTCTACCAGTTCCATTATTTTTAGGAAATGCTGTGCTCGCTTATCTTAATTTTTAGTATAGAGCTATGCATTTTGAGCTACTGGGATGCCTTCTGCTTGTTTGGAAAATTTTCCGCTTATCTTCATTACGCTGCTCGCGCGTTCTATTGTACTCCCCCATAGACCAAATGCATATCAACATATTCTTCAATAGAAAAATTAACCATTTTGGATAAGACTTAGACTTACTTTACCTTTCTAAGACAACACTAATAATAGTAGCTGTTTGACATCAAAACAGTTTGACATTTGTAAGTGTCTCATTTTGTCGATTTGTCAAAGCCAGTTCATAATTTGGTAATCAAACAAGATTTTATGCCAGAAACAAAAAATTTAAATTGATTTTTTCCGAAAACAGTAAATGATGGCGATTTCAAACACGATCTTAATGTTTTCTAATTTGACGTGAAATATAAATGTCACAACTTTGAAGGTAACAAATTTTTAGAGGGGCCAACGCCCCCCTAAGTGGACCGCTTATGATGGAAATAAAGAAATCGGTGGCCGATTTGTCATTAGCGGCTTAGTTGTTGTACTAAGTTCAAACTTTTTATAAACTTTTTTTTTGAGATATTTTAAAAAATTAAGTCGATGGCGCTACTTTCAAAGGTCTCTAGCTCCCTAAAGAAGTGTTTTTTCGAATTAAGGTTATTTAGGTTAAATCGAAACAAAATCGCATCTAGTATGTGGAGTTTCCATTTGCCAGAAGAGTTTCTGGACAGTCTGTATAAGTATTATAGTTATATTATGTTTCGCGTTATTAATACATGTATATGTATAATTTAGAAGGATTCATTTGTCGATTGGTGTAAGGTCCCATGATAGCTCAGTGGTAGAGCTTTGGCGCGTAAAGGCAAAGGTCCTGAGATCGAACCCCAGTCAAGGAATAAATTTTTCTAAATATTTTTAAATATCCATAAATATATACATAATATAATATATTATAAATATATTATTTTTACAATTTTTGGAATATTAAGAGATGGAGCTGAGAATGTGAATTAGATAATGCTATCGCATGTTCATTTATATACAATCAACACAAGCTTTCTCTAAATACTACACGGAAGCGCGATTTGTACACTCAAATCATAAGTATCTTGTGTTCCTTTCAATTTTCGAAGAGCAAATACAATAGTAAATACGATATTGTCTTTTAGTTTGTTCTTAGACTAATCTGACTCTATGATTACCACAGAATAAAAGAGAGCATCGATTACTGTACTCCTCGAGGAATTTTATAGATAACACACCTTTTTCTCTAAATACACAATCGAGAATTTTTACTGGAATTCAGTCTTGTCCGCTCAGTTTTCTTTGAATGTGCTTGATGTATCCAAAAAGCATTGAAAGATCGTATGTACAATATGCGATAAGTTATAGCGGTTGGCATCTTTTTGCACGTCGACTGCATGAATAGATAAAGCATTTTTGGTTAAGACTATCAACTCCGCCTCTTGTATTATTATAACCTACGTTTATTTCCCACTTCCCAGATGATCCGTTAAGGTCTCGTATATGATGCATTATTGAGATAAGTAGAACTGACTCTCTTGAGTACATAAGAGGCAATGGTAAAATATTTTTTAAAGCTGAACCAATGCTCTCCTATAGAATTATATTGTTCCGGTAAAAATTTGAGCGGCATTGATCTTTTATTCCTTTTAGCGTTTTCACTGAAGTAAGTGCATCTTTTTTCTTAAGATTGCACCTAATTCATTGAAAAAATACCAACTGTCGGTAGTAACATTTTCGTTAGCGTTAAAAATTTATTTGCGTAGCTTCAATACTGCTTGTATGGGAATACTATAATTTTCCTCTTTGGACAATATTATGGTATCTGTGTCCACCCCATGGTATAAACAAGTATTAGAAGTATCGGCAGTTTTGATTCAGTAAAAAAATCTACTTTTAAACTGTATTTCGGCGGATTATTCGGCACTATATATCTACCACAGAAGGCAGTCAGCATCTTAGCCACAGTAACAGTAATGCCTACTATTAAAATATTAAGTATTGGCGGTTCACTTTCAAACCTTGTATTTCAGAAACTAGTAAACTGAATTAGATCAAACTAAATTAATTTTTATAACAGTTAAGGTTTGTATAAGTATAAGTATAAGTTGCATTCGCTGGTATATGTAAAATATGTTCTAAAAAATGTGTTTTTCATTGATATTTATAAGAATGTCGAACTTCAGAAATTAATTTAACAAAAGCTATTTACCCAAAGCGGTTTATAATTGGATGTATAATTTATTGGACATTATTATATAGTTTTAGCAAATGATAGAAATGATAATGCTATCGGGTTATTAATAACGAAATTAAAATCAATAATTGCGAACGACTCCAGTTCACTCATTTGAAGAGATATGCAAAATATTCTTTCTACTCATGATACAGGCAGAGGAACTAACATGTAAGAAGATAAGATCTGCTTAAAAGAAAAATTTTGAAAACCTGTAGAGATAAAAAAGTTTATACGAAATAGCGTTCGGGAAACATTCCGCTAGGGGAAGACGACACTCTGGGCGGATAATGTGTTTCAATTATTCAGAGACTGATATTACTCAGAAGAGGCACAATAATAAAATTGTTAAGAAACTCTACCTGCATGTAATTATTTATTTTTAACTATTTATACATACAAGGTATAACAAAAATTTATTTATAACATA
>JAHWXV010651697.1:0-14703 GCA_024586415.1 Phrixothrix hirtus
TAAACTTTTAAGGGCATAACACTTTCGACTGTGATTTATAGTATTCTTCTTATTGAAGTACTATATTTTAGATGTTTTAAATTTCAATTGTTTCATGTTGTACGTTTAAAATATACACCCTGAGGATGGCCCTTTAATTTAGTGACCGAAACATATGTAGGTTTAATAAATATTTTGAGAAACTAGGTTTCGAGTCATTTAGTTATACTGAATTAATTGTCTCCCATTGGAGAATAATGGATCTCAACAAATTTAGAAATAGTTATAAACTAAAGACTTAAAAAATAAAATTTAAAATAGAAAACATGCAAATATACTTGAGTAAGTAAGTCTTTAGTTAGCTATCTAGGGTGTGTTAGTTTTGGCGACCATACAAGTACGTATCTAAACTATTTTCAAAGAACAAGGATCATCACATCTAAGCAAAAGCGTAAGTATTCATTTTATTTTATTTTACATTTTATTTGTATTAGTAATATTGCTTGTACAATATATCGGTAATATATCACTAATCTAAACAATTAAACAAAGACGTTTTCAGATCATTCTCAAGTGGGCTACTGAAAGCCGCTCCACTTCATCACTACCATTCTATCTTGTGAACGGTGTACTAGAATATTTTTTCACTAAATATATGTTGGGATGTTTTGTCTTTTGAAACTCAAACTAGGAAAAACCAGCAAGAATTGGTTCATTCTCCACATTTACTAGTTTGTACATAACAGGGTTATTTGAGTGCTTGGTATATGAAATAATTCAGGTGACCATTTAGGTGCAAATTTGTAACCAAATATTCTTTTAAATTTATATATGCGAACCGCATCACCGCCTTTGAAGCGAGACTTCTTGTTGTAAACGGAATTTAAATTGGCATCCAATATTACACTCAGAGACGTGTGTCCTATTGTCCTATCTTTGCGTTTATTATAAGTGTCAGTTACACCTGCCAACATATTTATCGATTTAAACCTCATATACAAATCGCGTTTTATCGCTCGTATTGTACGCTCCAGAATGGTAGCTGTAATTGTGATGTACATAGAATAATAGTTAATCCCATAATATTTCATTAGCCATTGATATTTTCTATTATAAAACCCCTTGCTGGCATCTGTTTGTAAATTTTTAGCTTTAGTTTAGTTTTATTAGAAAAACTTGTTTAAATAAATCACACAGTCTAATCCATAAATGTTCAATTGTGAAATCAACTAGTTTCACCTATAAAATTAGGCATTTTCAAGATAATTGAAAATGACATCTAAATAAATGTAAGATATTGCATTTATTTAGATGTCATATTTTCTTTTAGCAAATTTTTAATTATCATAAAAATGCCTAATTTTATAGGCGATACTAGTTGATTTAACAACTAAACATTTATGGATTAGTCTGTACGATTTATTTAAACAAGTTTTTCTATATTAATTAATCCATTGTGAGTACTATGAACCTAAATCCAATTATTAAATTTAGTTTTATTAGTATCATTAAGGATATATTTGATGGCTTTGGTAACTTCACTCATATCTTTAGACTTCTGACATTTCGGTTTCATCTGTTGCGATCACAGGAAGCAAATAATTTATATTCCTATTTGGTCGGGTAGTTCCTTGTGTAAGGTAGGTTCGGAGTTGCAGTAATTGTTCGTGAAAGCAGACGGTCGACGGAATAGTCCTTGCGGTCGCCGGTGCTCCTCACGGTCTTGAAGATCTTGATGAAAAAGAGACTAAGCGGTATTGTCGCGGTTATTTATCCCTATAAATGACAATCCAATAAACCTTTGGAGAACGTATATTACAATATAAGAACAAAACAGTTATGTGGCAAATATTTACAGTACGAATTCTATGATTGGATGCAATATAAATATATTATTTGTTTGCAATAGTCAATGCGGTGTACATTAGATCTCGCGGTGAAAGTTTTGCATTCGCTTCTAATTCGCAAGGTAAGGTGTGTTCGGATTGATTAATTGATGCAACTCGTCATGAAGTACTGATTTACCCATAGTGATATTATGTATCGTTGACCGGCGCGGCGGTCGGAAGTGTCATTCAGCGTTAGACCCGGGGCGATGGGTGCCTCACACCTTCAGTGTTAGCGTACGGAGCGATTGTCGAAACTACAGATCTCTGTTACTCTGCCAATTGGAATATCAACGGTTTCGAACAGCCCAAGTCAGGCTAAACATTATTACTTAGTTGCCTAGGTTTAGATGGGTCAGGCGTTTTCTTATAGATCAGATGTCTCGACGCTGTCAGCGGTGGTGGAAGGTGTTATAGCGCTCAGATTCTTCGCGACATAAACCACACAAAAATCGGAAGGCAGAAGACGCTGTCCTCGAGGGCATTCTATTACTCGGTCAATGAAAGCGCCGCCGGCGAGCGTCACGGTGCTTAATAAGCTATCGATTGAAGTACACAAGTACTATTAGGTAGATGTGTTGTATTATATTTATATATTCTATGTCATCGTCGCGACATAATTTCACTCTTCGTTACCGTACTTTCTTAAATCGCCGATACATGTGGTAACCGCATCTAAAAGATTCGATTCTAAAGGGAAACACTTCTTTTGCGCCGGTACCATTAAGATGTCGACATTTTCACTTATAACATCAGCGAAATATTTTTGGTTGATCACATCTGAATTTTAAGCTGGTTTAGCAACATTAGTTAAGGTTTCATTTTGAATATCAAAATTTGCATCTTTAGTTAATTTGAACCCTATTACGGGATCGCCTTTTATTGCAAGTCTTCTTCGCCCCTGCCTCCTGGCGGGTTTGGTATCCAAATGCCCGACGGACAATATTCATTACGAAAATGTACAACTGTCAGAGATATTTAAGTTTTTATACTAGGATGTTTTCCATAAGGAAGTGATTTATTTCTGGTGTCTCTATGTATGCTGTTTCAGATAATTTTTTCAGGATTGCGATTATCTTATTACCCAATCCCGCATTTCATGCAGTCCTTAATACACATAAAATATGCAATTCAGCAATTAACTCGTGAACATTGCCGCAGTATTTATATTTAACTTTCTTATTGTTAACTTTTTAAAAAGTATTCTACCACCGACCAATGCCTTTTTTCCTGCTTTGTTTGCTATGTGGTCTTTCGCGCTACTTTTTGTTAGGCTCACCATTTGTATCGATATTGCCATAAAATCAATTGCTAGTTTTGAAAGCTCCTGATGTATAGTTTCATAATGTTTCTCGAATGTCAGCGATAGATTCCAAAGACTTATTTTTGAATGCACGCAATGAATAGTTAGTAACCCGTCATGTTGCAAAGGCATATGCGGTAGAAAATGGTGAAGATCTCGATATCGATGGAGTTATATTTGAGGGTTATTAAAATTGTCTAGATGTTGAATGATATATTTGAGACAATGTCAAAAATTTATTATTATTTACAGTTGTTGACACTAGGATCTCTTCGATTTCTTGTTCTTCTTGTAGTTCTCGTTGTTATGGATCAGCGTTGTTACTGCGATTATTTTCATTGAATTTACTTTTATGTTGCACAGCAGTAGCTGTGATAAGTCTGCTGTTGTCTTTGAATTTAGTTAGTATGTTAATTAATGATTTAATGATTTAATTATAGGTTTGTAGGTTTCTTGCCTCAGTATTTCTGTGCCCGTTTTGTTTTATTACAATATCTTGTATTTACGCATCCCCCGGATATACGTGACTGAATCTGTCGCTGCTTTACATTTTTTTCACTTTCGGACATATGCTTCAACATACGTTTGCTGTTTTGAATTGACATTAACTGTCCTCAGTCTCCGAGTTACATCAATAACAGCATATATGTAACCAATCTTCCGCTTCAAGGTTTACAGTGTAATTAAGTAAATATTTTTTAGTTTAGGCATAGATATTAATCAAAACCTTTTCTATATTCGTCCGCATTCATATCAAAATCTTCTCATGGAAATAAATCCGTACGTGTCTCTCTAATATTACCCATACATATCACGAAATCGTTGAGAAGACATTTTGGATCTAATATGCAGTTCAGTACATCATAGATGTTCTTCAAGTTTCAGGAATATGTGATTAAATGCTTCCGTACGACTCCATACGTTTGTGTAAAGTAGAAGCCATCGACTTGTGAGGACCCATGCTAAAATAAGTCTTCGGTTTGTCAAACACAACATTGCCAAAGACAACTATGGAGTTTTGTTCTGTTTAGTTTATGAAGGAGGAAATATCATTTCGTTTTTGCTGAATGGAAAATAACATGTCTTTATAGCCTTCAGTGCTTATTTCAAAAACATATTTCTGCTAATATAAAGATTTGAATAGTACGTAAGCGTTTTTGAACTTTGCATCATTTTCGTTAATTAATTGAGTCATTATCAAACTCGTTTTACCCCTATTAGTAGTCCCAGAATTATACCGTGAATGGTATTACTTAAAGAATGATCGTACTTTTCATCTTCTACTTATGCATATTTGCATCTCAATGAAAATTTATAACGGGTAGAGTATAATTTTGCTTAATAGTTTTTATTCTTTCATTTTTAAATTCCATAATCAATATCAATACAATAACCAAAATCACCATTCTGGATAGAAGAACGATCGAAGTGATATTATAATTTTATTGATTCTATTAAAATAGTAGTATTATATGTCATTCTATGAAATTAAGAGAGATAATATCTCAACATTTTATTGCTATCTTATGTTCTACAATGACTTCACTTCGTTAGTTAAAGGACTGTATTGAACGCTGTCGTGAATGGTGAATTAATAAACCATCTATCCTGTTTCAAAATTTCGAGTCGATTCAATCTTCAACTTGACATCTATAGGTAAATTTTTCTATAATTCGCACTACCTAGATCAATCTATTGCTAAATGGGATAATCTTTGAACTTTGCACAACTAAGAGCGGGATTATAGTCTTCTCGTTCATAATAATTGCATTGGAAGTTTACATAAGTGATAAATGCATGAATGTAGTCTTTAACGAGAACCTTTAGTCTCACATTTTCATATGGGCACCTTTCTGAATTCAGGTGAAGTATCAGATTTTGTGACGTTTCATTTTTCTCTATTGGTGTCTAGGGAAAAAATTATTTATACTTAGCTAAGTTAGTCTACAGCCGGGCGGGCCTGGTTTCTTCTTTTACAGGAATTCTCATTAACGGCGGGCTGGATTATTCATACCTAGCTAAACTGGTTCTTAAATAATAAGTCAGTAAAACCTTCATAAGTTATGTATTATAAATAAAAACAAATAAATGGTTATTTACAAAACGAATATGAAAATTTCAGAATAAATATGTAGAAAATAATGATGGAATATTTACAGTAACTAACTATGCGTTCTCTAACATTAAGCTAAAATCGACGGTTTCAAATAAACTAAATACGTGCTCTGAAATACTACAATTAATATGTACACAACGAAGCAATTATGCAACGGTAATTGACAATTAATAAAGCACAAGCAATGATGACATTAATCATTATGGATGGTGAACGGTTCATTCCGGCTAGCATTAACTTTTAATAGCGGACGGTTGACAAAGTTAAATTCTCATTAATGTGATTAATTGAATAGCGCTTCTCGTAAAAGGGCTTCAATCAACAATAATCAATTTATACAAGTCTCTAGCGAATGCTAGGATGCACTTGGAAATCGTCTAGAATCAACGCTCTTGGCGAAGATATACCAAAAACGGAAATAGTCGACCTAGAGGAATTGCTGATCTCCTGATACCACATTCTTTTGCGGTCTTTACGTCTCTCTACGCGACAGCCTGTTACCCTCGCAACTGGCGGGAGCGTTTGCAAGCATCCCCTGCGGGTCTATCAGGTTCGTGCGCCAAGTCCCACGGGGTAACTGTGGCGCCAGAACAAGGCAGGCAATACAGCGCCTGTGATCACGGTTTCCACGAACCTTCAGCTTTGCTGTTGCCCTTTTCAACTGCTTAACTGAAGAATCGTGTTTAAACCTCGGTGACGATCTCCACTGCCCAGGTACCTAGATTTCGTCAGCGATGGTAAGAAGGTTTTACAACTTCCAGGCGTAAACTAAGTTCGCCGGTTCAATTGTGTGTTTTAATGTAAAGGTTGATTCTACAAGAGAGACCAACTAAGAGAGCGTACTTCAGGTTTATTGTAGCGTGTTCGGGCCTGGCGCGCGTTTCAATGCGGCAGGCGGAATATCGCGCCTCGCGATCAAATATGAAGTGAATCGGTTCGAGGTTGACGCCAGAGTGTCTCGCTCGCTCCGCAGTTAAAGCGAAGTTCTCGTATATCGATGCGGCTTGCTCCGCTGTTGAAAGCGGAGTTCCTTTAGCGTACTTGCGTCGTTCATTATATACTATTTTGATACGCGCTTTCTTATTCCACTCGCGTACTTGGTTTTCTATTTCAATCTTGCGCTTTACAGTCACTCGGTACTTGAAATATATAATGGGTTTATACTTAAAATGGCGGTATCTCATTTTATATATACAATTATCTTAACTTATTTTAACTACATGCATTATTAGTAGTTTATCTAATTTCTAATTAAATAAACTCCTAGGTTTACAAACATTTATATCTATAATTAATTATTCTAATTATTCAATGTTTTCTGCACTTCGCGATTTCTTAAAGTCTTTTACATTGTCTTTCTAATTAAATTTATAATAGAATTATAACATTGAAACTCGCGAAAAACTGTATCGGTTTTTATAATCGCGATTTTGGTGTTATGCTGGTACTTTTACAATTTGAGATTAAGTATTCTTAAATTCGGATGCGTTTTCGCCTCTAATAGCACACTGTTTCTTCTGAAATCTAATTAAGATCTAGAGCAATTTTTGAAGTCTAATAGATGTTGTTATTGGCTAAATATCAGATATCGTTAGTTTCAATGCAGGCAATTCATATAACTTCCATTGACGGAACGCCTTGGAAATCAACTTGTACAATTTGACTTTAGCTTAATCACTTAAACTTATATGCGGCACTTTCAGCACACATAGGTTCAAGTAATTGTGCAATTTTCCTCGATCTTTTAGCAATTATGATGTGTTCAAGATCGGTTTAAAATTAACTCCTGGCGCATGGTGATGATAGGACTCATATATTTCCACGAAACCAAGAATGTTTTTAACTGTATGCAAGCCACGCATTTCTTCTCCAAGATAATTACGATATTGAGTTTAAATATTGTTATCGTTATCATTTTTAATTAACCAACTGACTAAAGCTAAATTATTGTTTTCTTGAACAAAATAGGACGCATAGCCTTTATAATCGGAGATCCATTCCCTTCTAGCTCGTCGTATTTTTCTTGAACCCATCATTTTTTGCTCTAAAAGATTTGTTTAACTTCTTTCATGCCAAATTTTCTGACGGATCCGAATCGGGAAGGCGCGTTGACTGCATTTAATGCCTTTTGTGTCAAATTTGCGTTTTGTCAAAAATTGTGAGTTGAAAACTGTGCAACATAATTTTCAGTTTAACCTGTTGTGACTTTTACAATTTTTAAGCCATTTAAACAATTTTTTTTATAAATTACACGCCATTTTATTCTGAGTACAACGGTTAGATTCAATTTTTACTAAAAGTAATAACTTACTATTGATATTAAAAAAACTAACAATAGTTGCATCGAGAATTTCATTTCGTATTGAAATCTTCGAGATGCGAGGAAGTTTTTTGTTCGTGATTCAATTATAATCGCGTTTATGCCGTTAAAATCGCAAAGGATGGTAGCTATTTTTTTATTTGAGGATTTTTTTCTGAAATATATATATTTTTCATAATGACGAGTTAAAGTTGGTGTTCGCATTACGCTTTCGATTAGCTTGTTTGCTATTCGATACTACGAGACACGTAACAATGATAAAAACCAAAAATCTCGTACCTTTTTTTGTTTTAAAGAACATTAGCACATTTTGCTAAACACAACTAATTGTACAAAAAATTTTTTACACATTTACAATTAAATGAAAATCTTGGAGCGTTACATTTACAATAAACATTTTCCTCACAGAATGCTGGTTTTGGATATTTATCCGTTAAAATAGGCGTTATAATACGATTAGAAAATTGCCATCTAAAGACTGTAGAATCCGGAATTTTATAAAGTAGGTGAATAGCAATTTTATATATTTGTATCTGATATAAGCGTCTTAAAACGTAAAATTGGAAAGCGGAAGAAATCTGAAATTATATAAAAACCAAGTTGCCTACCTATTTAAATAAATGGAACACAAATTAATTTATCTTACAGGGTTTGCCCCAGAGAAAACAGAACTTTAAAAAAAACAAAAGCTTATTGTTTTGACAAAATTCATTTATTTTATGCAAAATGGTCTTCTTAGGCTTCAATACAACGTTTTGCACAGTCAATTAACATGTAGAAAGACTGTTTAAGTTCATCTTTAGCGATTTTCTTCAAGATCGCTCTCGACATCTACCTTTCATCGGTAGATATAGTTTAGAAAATAGATAAAAGTCGCAGGAGGCCCAATCAAGTGAATATAGTTAATGGTTGAAATGTTATTTTTAGTTAAAAAATCAGCGACAAGCGTCGAGCAATAAGATGGTCCATTATCATGTAACAAACGCCAGCATCCATTTTGACATATCCGACAAAAGACGCTTCATAACACAAATATAATGCACAGAAATGACTGTTTGGATAGTTGGTACAAACTGTTTATGCACTATGCCTTTCGAATCATAAAAACAAGTCAACATTGTTTTAACTTCTACAAATGGCTTTTTCTTGGTTTGTCTTTGCTTTGATGCTTCCATGCTTCCATTCAGAGTTTTGACGCTTGGTCTCTGGTTCATATTGAAAACACTATATCTCATCGCTAGTTACCATAGAATACTTGAAGTTTTCGTCCTTTTTTGACTCTTTAATCAAGTCTTTAGAATGTTGAATTCGAAACATTTTTTGATTATCAGTTAGCTTGTGTGGTACAAACCGTGCACAAACCTTTCTCAGTCCCAAACGTTGTTTCAAAATGCGACGAATTCAATCTTTGGAAATATTTAATTTCATTTCCATGTATCGCAATGAAGATTTCGGTTCATTTATGATAAATTCACGCACAAGTTCAATGTTACTTTCAGTAACTACAGATGTTTTTGTACCAGGATGTTCGTCGTTATTTATATCTGTACGGTCGTCCTTAAATCGTCTGTACCACTCATCACTCTCATACTTTATAAACAATCGTCCTGATACACTTGTTTCATCAAATTAAACGTTTCAGTAAATCAGTTACCTATTTTAAAACAAAACTTGATATTTGCTCTTCTTCAAAATTAATTTTTCGACAAGTACCAAATCCATAGTTATTTTATACACAATTTCTCCGCTTTTAGTGATACAAATGTCATAAACTTTTGACCTAACCTTACTGAAAGATCTACCTCGCCGACGGATATTTTTGTTAGTAGAGCGTGTCACCAAGAACTACTATTTTAAAACAGCTCCGTTTTCTTCGAGACAGATCTCATATATCTCTATTGCAAAATCATACCATTTTACATTCTTCGGTCCTTTTGATTTAAAATTTTGTGAAAGCGCCAAAAATAATCAATATACTTCAGGACTAAGTGCTTCTTAAACCCCCGCTCTCAGGATTAAAAGCGGCACTTGGTATATAATAGTATATTATATACCATGGGACTAAAATACCCCTTTTAATCCCGAGAGCGAAAGTTTATTTGTCCAGTGCCTGTGAGAGAATTGATCTCTCGTGACATTAAAAAGTACCTTAGTCCTGAGACATACACATTATTTTTTGCACTTCCAAAAAATTTAAAATCAAAAGTGTCGAAAAAAGTAAAATTGCATGATTTTACAAGAGAGATGTAAGGTAAATTAATTTGTATTCCATTTATTTAAATAGGTAAGCACCTTAGTTTTTTATAATTTTAGATTTCTTCCGTTCACCGCACCCGCTTTCCAATTTCACATTTTAAGGGGCTTATATCAGACACAAATATATAAAATTGTAGTTTTCCGATATATTCTCGAGATTCATTTTAAAATGCATAGATTATTACATCTACCCATGAGTTATATTTATATCACCATGAAAATTGACTTTAATTTAGCGATTGTTTTACTACATATCCTTAGAACAATTAACACATAGATTATTTTTCGATTTTTTAAGTATATTAAAATAGTTTTGTTTTCTTTTATTAAATTAAAAACCCCACGTTGTTGGGATGAATATGTAATAAACTTCATTTTATATTTCGTTGTATGTTTGGTTACCTAACCTCGAATTTCTATTTATCTTGTATTGGACAATTTGCCTACCTGTCTTTAATACGCTGCAACCCACCTAACACTTTGCTCTAGGATAACTAACGTTATCTCATATCAAAACTTCACATTAAAATTTAAAATATTAATCCAATAAACACAGATAATAAATCATTAGATTCAAATCTCTGTAAGAAAGATAATAATGTTCAAACTTCCACACGCACAATAACAAAAAAAAATCAAATTGTAAAAAGACAATCTTTTATTCTAATTGTATTGAAATTGAAATTGTTTATAAACTATATTATGTTCACAATCGTGAACACTTCTTGATTATTGTATTGTGAGGTTGTTGATGATTGATTCAGAATCCTGGGAAATATTTATTTATTGTTGTAGAATAACTTTATACGTTATTTATACAAAATGGAAGTCATTTACTTCTTCATCTAGATGTAAATATTTTGAAATATTATTAATGAAATTAATTTCACAATTCTCGTTTAATTACAGTGGTAACGAATTACGTTGAATTCCAAGATCAACTAAATTTACTTAAATGGTTTTAAATATTTTCTCACCTGGCAAAATAACTTCAGGTAATTTAATACAAGTAAACTTTTCTTTAATTTATTCTTAAATTATTGTTAGTTTATCTTCCTTCTTAATTTCTTCTTACTCTGCTTAATAAAAATCAATTTTATTTAAATTAAATCTTCTATCACTAAACCGAACATGTTTCAGGTTATAATGTCGTACTTTGATCAACTTGGATCAATTTAATTAAACTTTATTGTGAGAAACATGGCACTATAGCGGTGGTCAAAATGCTACTGAAGATTAGTGAGGATTTAAGCAGAATGTAGGCCGAAATTGCTGAATAAGCATTATTTTAAAAATTTAAATGGGCATAAAAACTTAAATATGTGGTTAAATTGGATTTTGATAACATATTCTTGCTTCAACATATTGACAGAATCTCTCTGCAAAGCCTTATTAAATAATTTTACAATTTTAAAATTCTTTGGCGACTTTTTGTACATGGCACCAAACTGGTTCGAGTCCATGTTGGATTATTTTTAACACTTATAACATTTTATGCAAAATTTCAATTAAATGGATGGGAAAAACCCTTATAATATTCTACAGCTTCTGGTTATTAGAATTTCCATAATTATTTTGAAGAAAATTGTTTCTTGAACAGTTTGTTTTAATATTACACTGTTATTATGTTATAATGTTTAATTGTTCATATTGTCATCTTTATTTATATGTATTATATAATTTTCAACATTTGCATTAATTAATTATATCTCTTCAATTAGAAGGTTTCAGAAATTAACCTCAGCTTTTTATATTCATTTAAATTATTACAATTTATCAATGCAAATGTTCAGATATTTCATCTGCATGGGTTTACTAACATGGTATTCTAAATTTCGCTTATATTAATATTTATATATAACTGTTTATTTTAAAATTTGACTTACGAATTTTATCTTGATTCCGATATTTGCTCCCAATTATAAACTTTAATTTATTGTTGTTTCTTTGAGAATTGCATCCTTTTATAAGTAAATAAACTTCCTAAATTAATATTATCAAACTATTTTACATTTTTTTCAACCTTATATGCAATTTGTTTTGAAATATGAGGTAACAAAACCCAATTCATGACTTTATCCTTACGTATGTGGCTCTATTTACGACTATATATACAGTGAGGTCAAAAATAGTGCACCCAGGGGGGTAAAAATTTTTAAAAAATCTAGGGAATTTGTAATGACTAGGTTTTCATCACCATTTCTGAAATAAAACTACTAATTTAGTTATATTTTGTAACGAGTATCGTCCTTATTAATTTTGATATTTGTTTTTTGTATGAAGGTAAGTAATTGTAAATATATAAAAATAACTACAGTGTTCACATATTTTAATATCTGCACCTCTTTAAAACCATCCATTTACAATCGAAAACGGTAGTACTTAAAACGCAATTAAATAATATAAATTAGTAGGATATTATAAATTCGCTTTTAAATTGATTAAAGCTAGGAAGTCAAAAAGTAAATATCATTAGCTTTGTCTTACAATATTTTCAAGTTTCAAATAAGTTGGATCTTGAATTGCATACATACATATTTAATAAAAGTCATGAGAGTTCATAGCAATTAACTTTATATACACGCTACCTTTTTACAATTTTAAATGCATTACTTTCGTGTATGATTGATTCAATATATTTTTGAGTGCTAAAATTATATTAGTTTGGATTTGAAAAATGTGATGATGTAGATAAATATATTTAAAGTAACTTCTTCACAAATTTAAAATAGGACTATCGATGTATTTATAAAATTAATGTCCAGTTGCAGCGGTCACAATTAGGAGGCATTATTCAGTTAATCACATTGATTTTTTTATTTTATCCATTTCTCTTGTATATTAAAGCTTAATCTCGCTGATCCTGTTGTTTTCCTTATGCAGTTAAGTTAATGGTTTTTACGGAAGCACATGATACATTCATATTAATGGCACATTATCGAAGTGGTATTCAAAACTAAAATGGGGTATGGGAATATTCATTGCAATCGTGTCTTCGGCAATTTACCTAAGCATTTCCTAATGTTAATGTTGCCTACAAGAAATTTGTTAGTCATAAAAGAAGAGTTATTCAACGTTTTGAAGAAAAACCTTGTATTTGTAAAGGAAAGTCGCCTGGAAGACCAACAATTTTAAAAGAAAAAAATGTTGCAAACATACGACAACGTATGGAACATAGTCCAAAAAAAGTGTAAAGCATCTGTCTGCACAAACAAGTTTATATTATTAAATGTTAAATGTAGACATAATCAATTGATTTAATGATTTTTCAGGATTATCGTATGAAAGTTGTCACAAAGCGCTAAAAAGAGTACTTCATTTCCATCCATATAAAATGCCTGTTGTACATCAATTACATCCACTTGATTATAATCTTCGAATTAATTATTGTAATTGGTTTAATCAGCATTTAAACGATAACAATTTATTACATAAAACTTTTTTTAGAGATGAAGCATAGTTTCATTTGTCAGGTTACGCAAATAGCCAAAACTGCCGTACCTGGGCTGACGAAAAGCCTCATAATTTTATAGAAACGCCTTTACATCCTGCTAAAATTGGCATATGGGTGGTAATGTTTTATCGAAGAATTATCGGCCCGATTTTCTTTGACGATAGATATCGAAAAGTTATTTTAGAAAGATTTTTAGAACAAGTTCGTGATGATGAACTGCAAACTGAGTTATTTCAGCAGGATGGGACTACAGCTCATACTGCAGCTGTAACAATAAATTTTTTAGAGGAATTTTATGATAATCGGTTAACAAGTCGTAATTTATGGCTTCCACGTTCACCTGATCTGACACCATTATGTTATTTTTTGCTTGGATATTTGAAAAATAATGTTTTTAAAAATAGATTACATAATTTAGATCAATTAAAAGACGCAATTCAATTGGAAATGCAGAGTATCGCTCCTGAACAACTACATCATATGTTTGAGAATATGAAAAGAAGGATTAATATCTGTCTAGAAAATCAAAGTGATCATTTTCAACATTTATTTTAATAAACGATGGAAACGACTTCTGTTGTTTTTCAACAGGTTTAACTCGTTTTTTTTAATTACTGAGTACATGTAGTTTTTCCTCAAAATTACTGTGTATTATTCTCTGGTTATTGTCTCTTATAATTTATCAAATTATTTATTTTGTTTTTATACATTCATTTTTTAAAATAGCCAAAGAAAAGGAAATCATTGTTAAAAATGTTAAATAGAATACATTATTATTTTTTAAATGTTGATTAAATTGATGACAATGTTCAATTTGTTATGCATATTCAGGGATTATAGTTAAAGGGCTGACATTTTTTAGGGATTTAAATGAAAAACTTTGTTTAGTGCTTTGGTAAATTGGTTTTCCAGTAGACTTTTCTTTAAGAATTCAGTTTTATTTTCAAAATGTTTAATGGAACAGTTTTATAGTCAACATCAACATTTGGAAAGCTTTGTAGAATGCATATTGTAAGGACTACACACAGTCCATTTAGTTTTGAATATCATTTAGAAAATGGGCCGTTAAAATGAAGACAGAACGTTCAACTATGAAAACCATTAAATTAATAAGCAGCGAACATGTTCAATCTTTCATTATTACTTAGTCAATAAATGCTATGTTACAACCTTGTATAAAAATTTATTAATACATACTAAGCACGATAAATAGCTTTATTAAAGCTATGTTTATATAATTATTACATTTTTATTTTGATTCTTCATTTCAATTGAATAAGAGTACATTTTGTGTCACTGCAAAAATATTCGATTAGAATGTGTCATTAAACTAACTGAAGGTCTAAAACTGTAGATTCATCTTGCAATAAAAAAAATAAGTTTTATTAT
>JAHWXV010651715.1:0-17642 GCA_024586415.1 Phrixothrix hirtus
TGATGTTATCGAGCACGCCTTGTGGGAAAGTTGAAGCTACTCTTTTTGCTTCTTGCTTCAGTTTTTTGAGCTGCTATTTCTTGGTCGAAAAATTGCCTAAGTGCTTGTTTTAATATGTTGGCATAATTCATATGTGATACTTTGTATTGCTTGATGTTATCGAGCACGCCTTGTGGGAAAGTTGAAGCAATTCTTCTTGCTTCTTCGATGTCTCCAACGTAATAATTGGCTAGGACCTGATTTAGCGTTCTTTTTATACTTAGATACATTTTGGCACTCTCGGTTTCACTTTGATTGAGACAATTTATTTGCACTGCACCGTTCTTCTTACGGGAAAGGGCCCTAAGGTACAGCGCAGGAGATGCCTTCGCTACCGTTGATCACTATTAACCACTAATCGATTCCTAATCACGATCGCGATTGCTGCCCAGATCAGTTTGCATCCCCTTTTAATACAGTCTACTTTTTATTTATAATATTATATCCCCATCGCAATGTCTACAAGTTAGAAAAGAGAGTTCCTGCGACTAGCTCCAAACAATTAGCGAATCAAACCCGATTCATCGATCTTTATTTTACGAAGACTTCCGAGACGGCGTAAACTGTTAAGGTACGCCAAGTAGTGAGTGAGTAAGTAGTGTTTGTAATTAAAACATACTAAAATCTAAAATAATACGTTTATAATTTTATTTTCAAACATTCAAAATTAAAAGACGGTAAATGTGATGCATTACAGCATAATTAGTTTATTGTTGTCAATACGGCAAATATCATATAGGAAGCGAGCGTTTCAGTTTGGGAATCAACTAATAAAATATGTATACATTAAAATTATTTGAAATATATCGAGAAATGTGATGACACTTGGTGAGTATCAATGTAAGTATAGAATTAAAATTCGGCGAACAATAATCGGAAACAGCGCGGTCCATCCCTTTTGCTATCTCGTCCAGTGAACTGAAATAGACGTTTGAAACATAAATACTGTGAGGTAAAACCAAGCGATGCATGAGCAAAACTAGATTAATATATCAGCGTGTCACACTGGCACGTGTTTGTTGCTTATTCGGCGAGCAAACATTCGCAATGATGCGCTTTATATTAAAAACATTGCTGGTACTAAAAATGGATGGTTACAGAGACCAATAGTCGGCATAGGAGTTCAGTATCAAAATAAGGGACTGCGCAATTACACGAACCCGGGCCATGTGTAAGTGTACACGTCTTAAGTGCTTTCTAGATGTCAGTCTTAAGCGTCGCTCATAACTGTTCATAACATACCGCAAACATTTAGGCGCATTTGGATTCGGAGTACGTGTTATAAGCGAAAGTTTTGCTTTTGGTGCCATGCACGGCATTACGAGTACAGTCAAAAGTCTTCAAAACTTATAAAAAAATCCTTCACACAGTAATAGAGTGCACAAGCCAAGGTCAAAATAGATGCACATACTTTGTCTTCTAATGGTCTTAATAACATGTATT
Organism: Phrixothrix hirtus; assembly: GCA_024586415.1. Taxonomy (NCBI): domain Eukaryota; kingdom Metazoa; phylum Arthropoda; class Insecta; order Coleoptera; family Phengodidae; genus Phrixothrix; species Phrixothrix hirtus. The sequence continues at coordinate 1,483 of JAHWXV010651715.1, forward strand.
TGTTTGAAGGTTTGGACATACAAAACATGTTTACAATGTTTAGAAAAAAATATTCTCGTACACATGTAGTGCACGTGATAAATATTTACATAGTTTGGATAAAATTCGTACCTGGGTTTATTGGCAGACGAAACACCGGTTACACTGATTCAATGTATTTTCCTCCCATGACTGCGGAACTTGTGGAAGACGTCGTCCACCGTCAGCGCGTCAAACTCCTTCTGCAGTGACCGTTTTGCCATAGTGCATAACGCGAAGTGGTTGTTTCATTTTTGCGAAGAAAGTAGAATCGTTCGGACTTATATCGAGTGAATACGGTAGATTTTGCAGTATCTCCCATCTCTAATTACTGTTCACGTGCCATGAGAATGCCTTCGATAGCTGAGGTACGCAGTGAAGGGAATCATTCATCGATGATGTGGTTGAATCGGTGATGGAGTAAAAATATTGAGCGGTCATAATTTATTTCATATTCTAAGTACCTCTAGAATCATTCAATCATAAAAAAGAACTTGAAAAACTGCGTAGATTGCAAAATGTGCTAAATTAGCTAAGCTTAAGTGCAATTCTGAAATTGCTTTTTATACAAAATCTTGTTGGAGCAATATGTCCTTTCATTACTTGCATTTACACGTTTGCTTAAGTAAGTTGCGTCCAACATTTAACGCTCTCATACTCAATCATCCACGACTTCGCCGTTTGTAGACGTCGACTGCGTTCTCTTAGTATGCGGACAGTACATAGAGGTGGGTGATAATGAGAATCCTTTGCAGAAGGTGCCGTCGCTTTCTCCTAAATGCGGAACGAAGGTGGTATTCCAAAAACCTGCAATGGTAGGGTGTATCAATTGTCTGCCTGTGAGATATAAAATGGTGCACTCTTACGCCTTCACACCATCAACTTCTGCGGGTGTATTTCCTTATTTATTAAATTATCACCTTAAGCATAGTTGATATGAGCAAACTCGGGTTTCATCCTTAGTAACGACCCTTCCAAGGATGTCTTGCGATTCGGTAGAAAGGCCAAACAAAAACTAATCAGCTCATCATTTATTCAGTTCAATCAGGGTTGCCTGTATGACTTCTTAGTAGTGTACGCCGTTGCCGGCGTCACTTTGATCGAGTATCAATACTTAGGTGCTAAATAAGGTAGATTAATGTTATTTAATTTTGTGAAAATTGCTAGTTCCCAATTTTAATTAACGCCATAAATGCAAAAAGTAATTCAATAAAAGGCACAAAGAAACCAGTTCGTTGCATTCTAGTAACAACTTGATTGTAATACGACTATATCGCAAAGTTTCAAACGCACTACTCATCGAAATATATTAGCGCCTCTGTTGGCTAGGTGCAGAACTACATTTTAGTTCTACAACCACAAGCAAGGCTTCTTAAAGTATATATATTCAAAGCTTTAGTGAAAATCACATTTCCTAAGAGAGGCCATTCAAACCTTGACTACGACGTAAACTTTGTAAATTTAAAAAGAAAAATAACTATTCCAGAAGATAAGTGTAGCTTGTTAAAGGTTTCCAGAACAAAACCTATAAACCATTCATTGTTTTAAACAAAATATGAGACGAAATTAGTCGCTGCTTCTGTCATCCCTTTGATATGTAAAAGAGTTACCATTTAAAATCCAAGAAGTGCAAAAGAACGAAACAAAAATTACTTTTTCAGCGCTTATCGTTTAATGAATGGGCTGCTAATTGATTAAAGTATTGTTTTGTAGTCTAAACATTACGAGGGTTGTTCGAAATCTTCTCGGCCTGATCCAGAGATGGCGCAAGTAGGATCACATGCTTAGGTTCGTTAGATGTCATGCTGCAAAGTTTCAGATACGTGCATTCACTTGTTCATATGTGACGACCAAAATGGATAAAATTAAGCGCGAGCTACGTTTCGAAGGGTTTAACCCGGACGGACATAAAAAAGATTTTAAACGATTCTTCTCGTTCATTTTCGACGGTAAAAAGTGGGCCGCAGAATTTACAAGAGGCCGTACGTCTATTCACAATGATGAACGCTCGGGACGTCTAAAACTTTGACAAAAATCCACAATACTGTGTTAGATGATGGCCGATTAAAGGTACGTGACTTTGCTAACGTTGAAAATATATTAAGAGACCCTGTTCACTAAATTTTTCATATTTTGGGTATGAAAAAACTGCGCTAGCTGGGTGTTGCGCTTGCTGACAGTCCACTAGAAACGCATACGAGAATGAACACGTCGCAAGATGGTTTGAACTTATTTAAATGCGATTAAATGCAAATGTAACAAGAGACAAAACAGCAGTCCAAACAGTTGACGGGCCATGTGAAAGTCTGCCAAAGAAGGCGGGTAAAGTCATGGCCACGGTTTTTCTAGCATTCTCGTAGTGTGATGCTTATAGACTACTTGGGAAAAGGTAAGGCTATCACCAGGGAGTATTATGCTGACTCCTGGACAGATTCAAAATACTATTCAGGCTAAACTTCCACATCTGGCCAAAAAGAAAGCTTTTTCACAACGATTATGCGCCTGTACACACGTCTCAGGTTGTTGCTTCAAAACTGCATGACCACGTTTTTAAGTGCTTCCCCATGTGCTGTATTCCTCGGATTTGTCTCACAGTAATTACTTTCGTTTCCCAAATCTGAAGAAATAGCTTGCTGGACGATGATTCATGTCAAATGACGAGGTGAAATTTGCAACAACCGCGTATTTTTTCAATAGGAGAGGTGAAAAGGAAATATCTCAGCTGATGTTGGGTGGGAGATAATTGAGCAAGTGGACAAGTTTGTTTACCTTGACAGAATGTTTGCAAATGATGAGCGAGTAGATAGTGAAATTGAAAACAGAGTGAATCCAGCCAGGAGAATCATTGGCAGCATGTGGTCAGTAACCAAGAGAGAACAGTATGGGAGCAAAGAAGGCAGTGAGACTTTGGTACGTCAGAAGAAGCACATGAGTAAAATAAACGTTGTATCAGGTGCTTAAGAGCTGCATGTGGCAGAATAAGATGTGATGATGGATACATGCCATGTTAAGGAGACACTGTCTGAACTATACGAAAGAAGTGCGTTAAGATGGTTTGAACATGCAGAACAAATAAGTAATGAACGATTAACAAAGAGAATATATGAGGCAGATATGAATGGGAAACTGGACAGAGGAAGACTAAGAAAGAGATGACAGAATATGATTGAAGAAATTGTAAAACGAAAGAAAATAAAGAGCATAAACGATAGGAGAGCTTGCCAAAAACGATGTATGATTTTAATGGAGGCAAAAGAAGTGTGTAAGGACAGAAAGGAATGGGGAAAAATAGTGAATGGGTGATCGTAGAGAAAGTAGGATTGCTGGATAATATTGGGATGGTATGGATACTATGTTGTGGTGGTAGTTATGGTTAAGAGTGGTCGTAGTGATATAGGTGAGAAGGTGGTTGGTGCATGTGAGCATGCAGTGGTTGAGAAGGTGGAGGAGGCTCGGTATTGGGTTTTGCCTATCCCGCTAAGGTATGATTGGTAGTAGTAGCGTATTTTGGAAAGTTAGATAAAACTTATTATTCTGACGATATGTAAAGTTGGTAAGTCGTTGGTCTAAATGTATTAAAATGCAGGTGACTATGTTGAAAAATAAAAAATAAAAATCTTGGTCTTCTTTGTCAGGCTAAAAACCCTTGTAAGTCATGATTAACTTTTCAACAGTGAGAAATGGACTACTGCAAAATAGATGTATAAAATGATTAAATAAGACCATTATTCTACCTAAGCTAAATAGCTTTTCAATGAGAGCTGGAGTATCGGATTCCTTGCCTCCGTCGCATTTAGGCCATTGACTTGGATGTGGTGTGCCGCTATACCGCTTTTCCTGATGGTGGAGAATTTGAGTTTAGTGACTTATTATGCATGCCACGCCTTCCGCAAATGTGACTGCTTGTTTGGAAGCTTTTTCTATGATTTTCCCTAACTGGAGAAATTGGCCGATGTTGAATGCAGTGGGGGCGCGGTTCTATTCACTTACGGGTTGCTTGTTCTTCACCACACTTGCGTAGGACAGCGCGGGGCGTTGTGTCTACGTCCTCACGTGTCACTCTTTGCGCAGTTTGAGGAGTTCTGGGTAACCTGCGTAATTAGCGCAGTTTGTGTACTTCGCGGGCGTGGTGCGCGGCTTTTCACACTCGGCGCTCTGGTGCCCTTGGCCGCATTTCACACAAGCCGGCGATGCGCTACACTTCCGTTGTGTGTATCCGTGCTTTTGCCATCTATGGCATTGAATTGATAGTTTTTTGCTATGTTGTGACTCCATTGTTAGCACTAGGTTAAATAGTGTTTTTATGTCGTATATCCTTTGCCCCTCTGGTGATTTCTGTAGTTCAGTGAATACCAAAGGCATCGGGATCTTTTCTGCCCCGACCGCACTGGAAGCCCTAAGTCCTTCAGCCCCTGGAGGATGTCTTTCTCCGTGATGAAGGTTGATATTCCACGTATTACGACACGTAGTGGTTTCTCTTCTGGTAGAAGGTAAGTATGAAACTCGATGGCTCGGTAATCATCTGCTGCCTCCGGGTATATCTTGATCTCCAGCTGGATGCTTTTGGCCTTGGACTTTTCTAGGCCTTTGGGCGCTAATTGTTTTGAGACCGTTATCCATTTTTTGGTCTGACTGAGAATGATTGGCCTTGGTGAGGTTTTTTGTTCCGCCTCTTTGCTTAGCGCTTCGAACTTGTTGTTTAGCTAATTTTTTGGCGCAGCTGTTTCGTCTGCGTGCCTTGCTGGGGCTTTCATTTTCCTATTTACTAGCTAGAAGTCGTCTTCGTCGATGGCGGCATCTGAGGAGTATTCCATTACCTTGTTTAAGAGTTTGCAGGCGGCTTTCGCTGCTACGTTCTCAGCAGCTTCTTGCAGCATTTTTCGGCTTCGTTTCCCGCAACTTCAGGGTGGTTTGTGGCCATCTTAATTATGTCGTTCGGAAGATAACCGTAGAACGTCGTCGGATGGCCTTGTAGGTTTGCTGGGGTTTGCGTCGTTGGCCCATTCAAGGTATTCCACTAACGCGTTGCGAGTGGCGTCGTCTGTTTGTTGATACTGCAACCGACCCACCGCAGCAAGCTGAAGGGGCCTAAGTTACGGCGACTGACAAATGCACGTGTATCTGACGGCAGCTCGATGCACACTATCAAATCATTATTCTACCTTTCGAACAGTTTACGCTATATATTAATACGGAATTATTAAAAGTCTTCTGTTTGGAATATGTTTCAAAACCTCATCCTCATAGTGGTTCATGTTATTATTTTTTTCAATTTGAAACATTTGTGAAAACTAATATTTACCCATCTATTTTACAATATAAACTATGTTATGTAATTTATAAATGTTATTTTTTTTATTATGTTTTGTGGCTGAGGCTTCGGGATGTAAAAATTTCCAAGGCCCCCTTGATTTCAACTATTATGGTCGTTGGTCATGGCTTCTAGATGTTTGCCTCCTCAGTAGGAGATTTTTGTGTGCCAAATGTTACATTGCCACGGCACCTACGATTGTACTTCCTTATCTGAGAATAAGGCATTTTTTCCCTGAAAAATTTACCGATCTCGATCGGGTTTGAACCCGTGCCCCTTGGGCATAGAGGTAAACTTGCTAATCGAGGTCTACTATAAACGCTATTAAAATATTAATAACCCGCCGAAAAAAATGAATAAATTATGTTAAAAGAAATTGTGAAAAAATATAAGGAATGCATTCTTCACACCTTTCTCTTTATTATTTAAAGATAAATGGGTATTCCAAATACTTTGAGGAGATTTGCATAAAATATTGCATATGTTTATTGAATATGTAAATACTGGTAATTTCGCGTATTCATAAAAATGCGGTACATATTTTATAAATTGCAAAATATTGAAATAAGTGGGAAAAGGTAATATGATAATATACATAAAAGTTTTAGAAATGCAAATACATACTAAAAGGTAATGAATAACTAACGCTTATTTTGTAAATATAGAGTTATAAAAGTAGTTTAAGGTATAAAAGCGCCCGAGTGTTAAAAAAACGAAAGTTTTTAAAGCAATAGCTACCATTAAAGAAACAATTAAGAGTGAAAGAATGATTGAAGAATATAGAAACGGCAAATCAGAGCAAACGAAAGATTTAAGTTTTTAGAAATTTAGAAAAATTTCTAAAGCCAGCAAAGTATCTTTGAGTACAATAACTAAATTAGAAGCAATGACACATAGTGAAGATATATAGCAATATATTTTTACATCTCGATGTTAAACATTGGAATGATTCTAATTACCTAATTTAAAATTCAAATAAATCCAAACGTATGTTGTACCGCATCAATCTTTAAAAGAATATGTGATGGTTTGCGAACAAGAAATTCGTTGAGACTATGTTGTCATTCTAATAGTGGAGGTGTAAGCTTTGGCACGATAAATAACCTTCTAAATTAGGCGTCTGAGGGACCTGCTGTGAGAAAACGGTCTTGAGGACATTCTTGTGTGATCTAGGCACATACATCCTCTGTTTTCTCGCGCACAGATTTTACTGTCTTGTCTAATTACAAAATTTCGCAGAATTGACATTGCTGACAGCTTTATTTTTAAAAAATAACGGTTTACCTTTTAACCTCTGATTTTATAGATGCACACGATTTTAAGCATAATCAAATAGTTCGGAGGTTATCTATTTTTACTGTTAACTCTTGTACAGATGAATGATGATTAGACAAGTAAACATGTTGCTAATTATCATCAATTAATCATATTACGGATCGACCTTTTTCCTATTAGCAACCTAAAATTTGTGTTTGTGTTTTCTAAAAAAAATAATTTATTTACATACATTCAGATTAATTACAATTCAAAGAAGTGTTATGGTGCTTTTAAGTTGCCATTGTAAAACCACAAAATCTGAAAATCTGACGAGTGCTTATTATTTTAAAGTAAATTTCGGCCACATTCCCCTTTGATTTTACCAAAAATGCTTTAACATACAACCTTTGATCTCATTTGCTTTGTTTAAATCAACACCCTTAAGGTTATATATTAGGTTTCTTTGTTGTTATTTGAACACGGTTAATAAATTAGTGCAACTTTTCATGCTGTAAATCTTATCAGAAAGAAAAGTCGTTTTTCAACTGAAGATATAAAATCTACTAGTTTCTGTTTTAAAATTTAATATAATACAATTAATGCTTTGAATTAAAGTTAAGTGTAAATGTAATGAATGGGATTATTCTATTAAAAATACAAGGTGATTATTTTATAACTGACGCTTTTGAAAAGCCAACATTCAATGATTAATCACGAACATTTATGCTTTTAAATATTTAAATACAGTGCGCCTTTATTAATAGTATATTATGATACAAGTGTATGTTATCCTTTAAAGTACACGCAACGGGTTGCAACGTTGCAAGTGTATCATACGCTGCAAAATTATTTGTGAAATAAGAAATAAAATTAACATTAAAATCAAATCAAAATCACTTTTTATTTAAAACAGGCAGGGTATCTGGTATTTTCACAAATAGCATGTCGATAGCTACGTGTAAATAAATAGTTATTGCAGCCATTGATTAGTAACCTTTAAAGCACGGCATGTTTTAAAGGCCGTGTTATGCACGTCGCTAAGTCTTGTAAACAACGATTATGATGTAGGTATAATAAAAAATCAATTAGAGCTACGTCTTCGAGGGATTTCGTTCAAAACGAGAATTTCTTTTTATTCCATAAACTAAAACAATTAATGTTTGTTATCATTATATTGTATATACCACATCAAATACCTTTTAAAAATAGAATGATACTGGTTAAAAAGAACCAAAGATGATCATTGGCATGGTGGGATTGCATAACATTTTTATTGGTCTGAAAAGTTCAAGGTATAGCAACAAAAGAATGAGTGTTTTCCCTAAGCTCAGTACATCTTTTCCAGCGATGCTCTAAAATCATTATCCCATTCTTGAAGTGGTTGGATTGGATGAAGACAACTTTGGAAGAACAAAGTTGAAAGCGTCAAGAGTGTTTGATGCTTCAAATTACTCAATTTTCCCAATGCTAAAATTATTTTGTAAACAAGTACATTGTCGTGGTGTAGCTCGCGCAAAGCATTTTCGTGCAAAGCTTAATGCGCATGTATTTTTGAAATGTCCGTAGCCAGTCATCTAAGGCTGTAACGGTTCAAAGCGTAATCTTTGGGTCACAGGTTCAATAAAATTAATTTATATTTTTGCTGCCGGGATTACTCATCGGAGTGGGTAGGTTCAGTCTGGTCTAGTAGAGGGCACTAAAGCTGCTAGGGCTCTCTATTGCAACGGTTCGTATTCGTTTATCCTATAGAGGAGAAAGTTATGTATTAAAACGGAGCGGCCCTCGAAAGTAGTCGCGAATTCTTATGTGAAACGATCTTTTCACAATCATATATTTAATAACTAAGCTCGGCGGAAATAATTAGATGGATAAAACCTTCAAAAATAATTTTATCCATAATAACGGAAATAATAATTTAAAAGAACACTTTCTAATACTTTGTACATATTTACATTGGCTGATATTTAACAGTTGCAATTTAAACAATTGGATTTTAAAATACTCGAAAGCTTTCAATGCAAAAGGCGTTCTCAGTACGAATACAATTATAACAGACGCGTAGCGTCGCTTTCCCTCCTGTTACTTATGAATTTTCTCCCGATAGTTCAGTATCCTTTCAGGTGCGAAAGGGTTCACGTCGCTTGCGAGCGTCACCTTCGCGATTTGGACGGTCCAGGAGATGACATCTTGGTCCACTCGGTATGCTGGCGTCAAACAGACTCTTGCTATCTAGACAACTCAAATGTGTTTTGACAACAGCGTATTCACGGGTAATAGCGGCGCTTGAACGTTCGCTACAAATCCAACTCAACGTTAGAGCGTTCTACTTATGCTTACTGCCAGGATCGGGTCGTTACAGAGCAACTCATTCGCTTTCGGCAATAAGCTAGATAGGATCGGATAATAAAAGGGGTTTCATTCTTTTGGATGGCTGAACTAATTTCGCAGTTTTAGTTCTGCGACGGCGGTTTTGAAATTATAATATAAACAATTCAACGTGGACGGTTTGTGTTCTTTGCAGTGCACCTATTCTTTATACAAAGAATGGTACGGTGTTAGCTCCATCAAGGAATAGCAAGAATTATCGGTTTTAGCTCAATCAAGGAATTGCAAGAACTATCGATGTTATCTCGAGCAAGGAATTGCAAGAACTATCGGTGTTATCTCGAGCAAGGAATAGCAAGAACTATCGGTGTTAGCTCGAGCAAGAAATAGCAAGAACTATCGGTGTTAGCTTGAGCAAGGAATTGCAAGAACTATCGGTGTTAACTCGAGCAAGGAATATCGAGTACTATCGGTTTAGCTCGAGCAAGGAATTGCAAGAAATGTCGGTGTTAGCTCGAGCAAGTAATTGCAAGAACTATCCTTTTAGCCTGAAAGCTTCGGTCTTTTATACAGATACCCCGTGTTTCGTTCTCTGTTCCACGAATGTTATTGATAATCGTTATTCGGTCTTACACTTATTGATAAGCGTATCGCTCATATGCTTTGATCAGCAATTTATTTATAACGTAATATTGCGCAATTCCAATTAATGTTTTCTTGTTAATTAAATTCGGTTTTGAGATTATTTTATGTTTGTTATACATTTCGGTAGCAATCTTTATTCACTTTGAACGGTTTCTTATTACTTTGGTTATTACGTAATATTTCGTCATCTTTAAGTTCTACTTAATTATATTTTATTTACATGCAGGTTACTGAACAATATTTATTTTAAATTGGTTCACCGTCACTCACTCCCGGTTCACTTTTTATGGTCTTTTTAAGATGTGTTATCAGTTTAATCTTCTGCTATTTTCGCGGAAAAGTAAGACGCGCGTATTTTTTGCAAATCAGATTTCTCGTCGCTTTTTCACATTAACATATTTCACTGGAAATGTTACAACACCAAATCATGTATTTCTTCAATAGTTTCCCTTATTGTACTTTTTGGACGTCCTACGCGTGAACCATGCTTAACATTGATACGGCGACGTTTAAATTGAAGATGAAGGCGAAGAATCTTCATACACTTTCATTTCTTAGAATGATTATCCAGTGTTGTTAAATCGATCTTTTATAAAGAATTTTATCGCAGTGTAATCAAGTTTGTCCATTTTGAGAAATACACACGTCTGCTTCCAACAAAGCTAAGCGAAACTGGTGAGGGGAACAATGTTAAATTTGGTGTGCGTATTTGTGATAGCTATACTAACCTACAAAAACGCATCTACAGATAGGAACGCCACCTATGGTCGAGACCACAAATTTGTGCTAAAGCTTAGGTAAAATTTATTTAGCAACAATGTACGAGGACGAAGAGGAGAAGTGGTACGAACTCGTACTAACCTAAAGACATACACTCGTCTTTAGTATATCGCCACTGAATGGTTGGTTTTGTTTGGTTTAGGCGTTAAGAGAAAAGCAATTTATGCAAGTTTCTCTTTTATAATAGAAAATTAATTTCTCAACCTCTTTATCTAATGTAATTTTTTTTCAACCAAACAGGACACTCTGACAACTTTAATACAATATACTTGTTGATTACAGACTCTACTTTAGAAGAAAAGCGGCCCGATTCCTTAAGTTTCTGTTTCTTGAGTTGGCTGAATTCTGTCACAACTGAACCCCTTTCACGTCTTCTAAGAAATGTAAATGTTTATAACTCGTACTTGCTTTGTCAAAGAGTGCATAAGACTTGGGTCAGTTAGCTTGGGACCTTCAGATTTATCTGAAATAATTGCTCGAATAACACATTTAAAATATTATTTGCGGTACCATACTTCCAAAGCAAAGTGAGATAGGAAAGGGGTGGCTTGAGATTGAACTGTGGTAATCGAAAAATTTACGAAAAAGGGAAAAGCACTGGCACTGCTGCAAAAAATTTAATTTACAATCTAATATAGACAACACTTATAAATTAATCAACTTTTATAGGCCTAAGCATTATAAATAAATGTTAATTAATACTAATATAAAAATTATTTCTGCGGCTAATTTGTATGGGTTCGTTAATGTTTCAATAACATTTTCTACCACGTAGAAATTAAATCTGGAAATATTCATCACAATATAAATAGAGTCAGTTTGCTATGAGCATTATCGCCATTGCAAACTACCTGTCCAGTTGATGTACTATTGTATAGTTCCTTGGCAGCGATATTATGAAAATGCACGTCTTAAAACTAGGTAAATGGTGTAAATGGGTAATATTGACGTATTAGTGTTATTGATAAAAATTACATATGTAGCAAGCAAAAATTATTTGTTGTTTTAAATAAACAATTTATGATGATAACAGATACATATTTTTAAAAATGAAAGTTAAACTAAATACATTCAATATATAAATAATAAATGTTTATAAAAACCCCAAAAGATGAATATTAAAATACAAAGTTTAACTGTCGAAGAAATAAGTCGCTGTATTTACAACATATTCTGTGTCATCATCGACACAATTATTCAATGCTTAATAATGACATACATGTAATATTAGTTTAACACTTATCGTGACGACGAATTTTGAACGCTTACTGCGATGATGCATAATTTTCAGTTGAATTAAATATGAATTGTAGCTAAATATGCTACCGGCATTGCGAAACCGAAATAAATTAGTCCTAGCGAAACAGGTGTCACATTATTAACAAATACAAGTTTAATCAACTTGCACTAATATTTAATTCATTTTATGACACGATAAATGCTAATGAATATTTTGAAATAATAGAATTTAGAATCTTCATAAAATTTTATTAATTTTGAAATTAACTTTTAGTGATACATGTTGATTACAAGACGAACTAATGCCAGAGCAACAATTTTAAACGTGTTTGTATTTTGAAAATTTATAACACACTACCGTGCTGTTTTAATTCTTTAAGTTCACATCATTACTTATTTAATGTAAAGTAAAATTTGAAATACTAATAAAATATTTTAGTAAACTGTGCTATAGGTAGTAAATAATTAACTCTATGCGTTTCGAAAACACGAAGTTTTCCATATACGTTTATCAAACAAATTGTTTATTCTGAGTATTAATTGTGAAAGCTTTCATAAATAAGTACCACTTCGTTTATGTTTACAAAATATCATTAGATTTGCCATTCATGTACTCTTTTAAGTGGAATGTCATCAGCTGTTTCAATAAAAAGTAGTAGAACGTATTTTTCTAAATCATCTAAATTTGCTTTTACTAGTACTTGATTATTAGTTATAAATTATTTATGAACTAATCATTATAAAACTTATTTTATTGATATCTAAAGTTGACATAAGTTTTACGTTTAGTAGGTATGTATAAAATTTTGATCCACTTTAATTTATATGAAAGGACACTATTTACTGCATACAAATTACGTCAAATTTGTATGAAATTTATTCACGATTTAAATTTGACTTATTTTAACAAAATTATACAAAATCAGTTAAATGCAAATATTAACAATATTAAGATATGTATCAAAAACAATTTAACATTGTTAAAGCGGGTTAAAGCAATATAGAACATTTTTAAATGTGAAAGTTACTAAAAAAAAGTTTAAGTCTGTATTTTGGGGAAGAAGGATTAAGACCGTTGAAAAAGATGTCAATCTTGCTCCAAAGAGCAACGAGATGCTGCCAGACATCAATAAATGTATTAAATTTAACAGTAAATGTTTTTGTACCTTTTACGATGGACTAATGGGCAACGGTGTCACTCTCGTTCTCGTGGGCGTGGCCTGATAGAATTGCCTACTAAGTAAACTGTTAACGCCGTCCACTGCAACTTCCCTTGAATGCAATCAAGCAACACTTCTGTTCCATCTGTCATTGAGTGCAGGCGTGTTTCTTGACAGACGTGTTACTTAAGCCCTATTGTGCTGTACCTTAGGCCCCATCTACTCGTAGCGGTGGATCGGGTGCAGTACAAACAACCGCTTTTATATGTTGTTTTAGTGTTTTATTTGATTTTCAAAGTGCTTTCGCGATGACCGAGTCATGGTTCAGCTCTGCTGAATTGAAACGATGTAGGCTACGTTATCCTAATGCTCCACCTAGCAAAGATTACGCCCGCGCCACCACCGTCTCCGCCTCCATCGGTGCAATACCCAAACGCACAACTGTATCAACGCCTGCGACTGTATCCGCTGCAACTGCAAGAATCAACGCGTTTCTCGACCAAATCAAAGAGCTAGAGGAGCAAAACAAAGTAGTGCGCGAAAAAATGCAAAATCGCTTCGCTACCTTACCCACACCAACAGCGGCAAACGACGCTCGCGCCCTATTCGCAGAACTAGAATATTTCTCCGACGAGGAGGAAAACACCAAAGCCCCAGGTCTTGATGACTTTACGGAAGTAAAGGAAAGAAAGCGAAAGTCAAGGACGAAGGCAGAAGCGAACGGCCCAGAAACAAAGGTGTTGACGCAAAACAGATACGGTGCGCTCAGCGACATGGAAGCAAGCAAAAGAAGAAAAAACGACCACGAAGGAGGTGGCACCTAACACCGTAGCCACCAGAAAACCACGTGGAAAAGTTCCTCCCGTTATCAGAGAGAAAGATAGTTGGCCCAAAATAGTAGCATACCTAGAAAAGTTAGGTATCCAAATCCCCAGGGTGAAAAACATCGCCAAGGGGTAAACATTCAGCCAAGTAGCGACGCCGAACACACAGGTATTACCGATTACCTGTCAAAAGCCAGCATACCTTACCACACCTACCAGCTGCAAGCGCGCAAACGCTAAGGGCGGTGTCATAAGAGGGCTACCCGAAACAATTCCGGACGAGGTCAAGGAGGACCTCTTGAGGCAAGGGCTCCCTGTAATCTCCATAAGCAGGATGCGGAGAGGAAGGGAGCGTACGCCAATGCCTCTAAATTATATGGAACTGGTAAAGAACGACCAAGGAAAGAAAGTGTTCTAAATAACGACAGTCGTCTACCTTGCCATCACAGTGGGGCTAAGGAGGAAGAAAAAAGGCACCACCCAGTTCACAGGTGCCAATTTTTTGGCCACACGCAACGCTGTTGCAGAGCGGGCCCGCGGTGTGTTAAGTGCGGTGACGGAACACATCGTCGCAATGCGCAAAGGACCAGATATGCCGGCAAAATGTGCAAATTGCCAACGAGGACACACGGTAAACTACAAGAATTGTCCGCGACATCTGCGGCTAGTGAAAAACACGAGTGCCCCGGAAAAACTCAGCATTTTATACGCGCAAACGTTAAAGCCCGGAACAAACAATGAAAGTGCAAAACAGTTGGCCACACCTCCTTTGCATTTAATGAAACAAACATTACCGCGGCGGTCGACATCATTGTCGCAGTCCCGCGCATAATGGAAGTGTTTGCGAAATAAAAATCGACAAACGAAGACCGCCTTCTAACAAAAAGGGAAATCCGCGTAGGCGGAGCTACAAAGAATTCGCACAAATCAAGAACCTAAATGCAAAGGAGGTTGAAGATGCAATATCTAGGTACTCCAAGCCATTGAAAAGATTGAGCGACTTCCCTTCCATTTGGGACGCAGTGACTTGTTCGCTTATTATTCGAACACCTTGCGGATGTCTGGGAGGGTATCTGCGATCTTGGAGATGCCCTCGCGTTACCTCAGCGATAATGTTTGCAACCTCGAACACTTTTGTGATTTTTAGGCTAAATGCACTTACACCTGGATATGTATCGTTATTTGCACAGTTTATCGATAGTTTTGTGATCTTTTTCGGAAGCTTGGATTTTGTGATCTCCGCGTAGGACGTACGCGAAGTGGCGCGGTCTTTTACGTCCGAGGAAACCGCGGACGCACTTTATAGTTGACGGTGATTCACTCGTGTAGTTTGCACACTTGGCGGGCGTTTCTATGTATGGTTGTTTCCGCAGTTCAGCATAACGGTGCCGCTGGGTATGCCCGTCCGTTTGGCAATGGTAACACTGGGTGGCGCCTTTGCTTCGTTTTGATGCCTACATCGGTACTGGCAAGCGCAGCACCCGTCCGTTGATTTTTCAAGTTCGTACTGATACCACCGAGAGATCTTGCTTTAGGAGATCCTTTAGGATCTCCTGGTGTGATACTTTGAGGTAACCCTCTCAGGACTACCTTTAGCGTTTTTTCACACTGAAGTTGATGCGTATGGTACGGGATCTTGGAAGCACTGAGATGTTGCGTGATTCTCCGTTGTACACATTCCCAATGCCGAATTCTTAGCTTTGGTAATTTTAATTCGTGTATTTGCGTAATTGATCGCAACAAAGGTTTAGCGTTTCCTCCGCCTTATAACTTTGGCGGCTTGAACAAGGACCGCCGCGTCGGTTTCTTCTTCTTGGAGCGCATCGAGGCGATTTAGCGCTACCAACTCGGGTGCTCGGCTGTTATGCGTCGAGGTTTTTCTTTGCTTCCTCTTACTACCCTTCGGTGTTGGATGAAGCCGATGTGGCGGTGCTTTGGAGAATCTTTTCGTCTGAAGTTATTTCATATTTGCTAGGAGGTTGCGCGCACATCTCGTGACATTTTCACCGATGGGGTCTCACTCGCGTTGTGAAGTGGATACGGCCTCCTTCGTGGTTTTTGCGGTCGCGCACTTGGCACTTGCTAGCCGTTCGATTTTAGCCAGGTCGCCTGCCTCAAATACCCACTGAAGCTTAATTCCGGTTTCCAGGACCTCGCTAAGGAAGCTAAATTTGTAATCTCCATTCGAATTTGCACTGTACATTTGTACCGCACTCGACCCACCGTTACTGCGTGGAAGGGGCCTAAGGTACATCACGAGGCAGCTCAAAAGAAAAATCGGGTTGGTTCTTCTTCTAAAAATTTGCCACGTGGGCCGGTAACTTATGGGATTACTAAATACAAAATACAGTGGCTAAAGGCATTGCTAAAAAACTGGACATTATTTGTTGAAACTAAATTGAAATAATTGAATAATGCATTATGTAGATGGAACATCTTCACATGAAAATATTAGCTTCATAGATAGATAGATAGATAGATACTTTATTCCAAATTTACTGCAGATGTCGGAAATTAAACAAATACATACAAAAATAATCACAATACATAAATATTAAAATAAATTTTCTTCAAAATTATAACATTATTAAAAACAAGTTT
>JAHWXV010651727.1:0-10197 GCA_024586415.1 Phrixothrix hirtus
TTTTATATGGCAGTGAGACTTGGGTATGTCAGAAGAAGCATATGAGTAAAATAAACGCCGTAAATATGAGGTGCCTAAGAGCTGCATGTGGCAAAACGAGCGGTCACAGAGTAAGGAATGAATGGGTGATGGATACGTGATAGGTGAAGGAGACACTGCTTGAACTGTACGCAAGAAGTGCGTTAAGAGGTTTAGACATGTGTAACGAATGAGTAATAAACGTTTATCAAAGGAAATATATGAGGCAGGTGTGAATGGAAAATTAGATAGGTGTAGACCGAGAAAGAGTTGGCTGAATATGATTGAAGAAATTGTAAAAGGAAAGAGAATAAAGAGCACAAAGAATATGAGAGCTTCCCAAAAACGTTGTATGAATTTACTGGAAGCAAAAGAAGTGTGTAAGAACAGAAAGGAATGGAGAAAAATAGTGAATGGGTGTTAGTAGACATAGTAGGATTGATGGGTAATAGTAGGTTGGTGTGGATACTGAATAGTGCTGGGAGTTGCGGTGAAGGGTGGTGGTAGTGAGAGGGAGTTGGTGCATGGGTGCATGCAGTAGTTGAGATGGCGGAGGCTTGATACTGGGTTTTGCCTACCCCGTTAAGGGAATGGCATGATGGGTGGTAGTAGTAGTAGTAGTATGATGCCTAAAGATTGCTGCCTGCGAAAACAATCATTTGTAAAAATGTAACACCTCTTTTAATAGTTCTTTGTGTTTTAAGAATTTCTAATTTACATGTTGTTGTATTTTTCTTTTGTCTTAGTAAACCTGAGTTTATTTGCTCGTATTAATAAAGGAAAATCAAATTAATAGTTATTGTAATTAGGAAGTAAAGTTTGAATTTTGAATTTGGAGTTTCATTTATTTATAATTGTTATTAAAAAATTCTGTTTTCGCAAGAAATTGAGCCAGTAAGTAAACATCTCGGATAAATAGTTTTAACCTTCTCAACATTGAAACGTGAAATTTAAGCAAGGATGGGCTGACTTAAAATTTACTTTGTTTTGAAGGAATTATACGAGTTTTTTATTAATTTCATTACATGTATTTTCATATTTAACAGAATATTGCGTTATGAGGTATACAGGTGTGTGGGAACGTGTGGCAGTGATATCTATCGTAAGAAATAGGTGCTCACTGTACGACGGGGGTTCAAATTTATAGTGTGGAGAGCAGTATTGATCTAGAATTATCTATTTTTGTTCCCTAATCTCATGTTCCTACTAAGTGGATATCTAAATCCCAGGTAGGGGCGTTGTATCAAATTGTTATCGTAAAGTTGTATTGTGTAATCCTAAGTTTCTCCACTAGTGGTGGTTCATCAACAAATTTGATACACTGGAAGTTATGTCAATATTATTCGTTATCACTTATTCAATTTACCAGCTATACATTTAATGAGAATTCGGAATAACCTGGGGAAACGATCTAGACATCCCTACATCCTCAGAAATCAACAATTGGAAGTTATACGTTTTTCAGTTACGGGAAACGAAGATCTGTCTGAGGACGGGATACTTTTAGTTCCTGACTATAATTTGTACCCTTGCGTGAATTTTGCGTTATAACAGTCACTTATTATAAAGACGCACCCGGGACAAAATTGTATATAAGAATATTTTGGGGTTACCCTGTATATATCGTGCTTGAGATTTAAGTTTAAGGTAAACAATAATTTCTAACTGAACTGTAATAATTTTTGTGATATTTTGTGTAATTGCTTTGTAGAGATTTAGTAATAGTTCTTTTGGTTTAAACTTTGACTTTGTAAGACGTAAATCTTTATGTTTATTATGGTTAATTGTTGTAAACTGTAATGTTGAATTATTGCCTAGGAAGTGGCTCACTCTAACGTCGAACATCGAATATAATCTTTCGCTATTGTTTTGAATGTTAAAATACAATAGAATTGCATGTCTGATAATTTTTTGTGAGTTTATACAAAACCCGAACACGTTTTGGCTAAAATGTGTCGAAGCTCGTGCTTCTAGACGTTGACTTTTATGTGGCATCGTAATTGAATGTACGATGGTAAGCTCTCTTTATTAATTGCTGGGTTAGTGCTATTAGTAATTGTGCCTTTCGATGTTTTTTGTTAGCTTGACCCGATGGTCCAAAAATTAATTGTGTGCTGAATTGGCCCTATAAGTCGCTGTTTCTTTGGCCGTAGCAAAAGGTGGCAAGCAGAAATCAATAGCAAGGCCGTACTATTTTTAGTTACTTATACGTTTTCTATTTCGAGCGACGACGTTAATACCTTTAAAACAATTATGTCCCGATGTAATACAATAACGTAGGACAAAGAAATAATTTATACGAACGCTTAAGGACTTTCTGAAGCGAACCGGTGCATGTTGATTCACATATCTGGAAGCTTAATTTTTCTTTGAATATTTAAAATACTAGTTTGTCTATACGATCCTAGATTTTATGTATAATTAATGTAACTTTATAATTAGCTCCTTTAACTTAATTAATTTTTATTAGAATTAATATCTCAATTAAATTCATTAGTAATTCGCGGAACTTCTATATTGTTATCTTTGTGAAGTAACATAGTCTATAAATTTAACAAGGTTCCTTATTAAATTTTGCTTTAAAAATAATGTGCATGTGAACAATTTGACGCAGTATTATCTATACGCTATCTTGACTTTCATTTCAAATTTATTACCAACCAAATTGTTTTGAAGAATCAGCTGCTTATCTCGAAGTAATCAACTGTACTACTTTATGCTCTTAATTTAATTTTTATGATTTACTTGCACATAAAACATCGATGGTGTGCTTATACGGATTGCCAAAAATTGTGATTTTTTTTAATTAAAATTCCTTTACGGTCTTAAATTATTTTATGTAAAATAGAACGCTGTTACTGTTTGTGCATAATTCTAGTGTTTTCTACGCAAGTTTCACTTAGTAATTATGTGAAATCCATAAACAAGTATTTTCATTAACTTGTGGCTTGATAAATTTATTGTACAAAGAATAAGTACTATTGATAGGTGTTAGCTTTGATCCATACAAAAAACACGCAATTAACTTTCTGAATGATTAGCGCGCTCATAGATGCATATAAATTTACTGTTATCTATTATTTTTAAATAGTTATGTATTGTTATTATTACTTGTAATGATGTTGGTTGAAGTGCTGTTAAAGAATATAATTGCTTACATTTGGTAATAAACACTACTTCTGTTTGGGAGAGAACCTGATCTAATTCTTGAAAGGTCTCGTCATATCATGTCCTTTTCTTTTGCAGGTATCGCACACTTTGGGGTAAGAATTGACGGTAAACTAGACTATTTAGTTTACTTTAGAACGACTGGTGACCTACTTTATCTGATTTACTTGCTCTCCTTACCCTTTTTCCTTTGTAGGAATTCTTCGACTTTGGGGAATCGACAGCATCTCTAGAGAAAAAGCCTTGTTACAACGAAATCTCAATCGTATACTATCCTCCCTACTCTATTGTGCGCTGATAAGTTAGTTTTATTGTTGCACAGCATTTATAAACATATTTAATACATCAATATTTAACACGGATGAACTGTTTTATCTCCATATCCAATGTTAAGAAACTTTCAGATGAATACAGGTAGTAGTTTTCTAATATTGAATTAGGCCATTACTTTAGCCCAACAGTAACATAATTAATTTAAGGTATTCACATAACTACGAGTATATCTTGTGCAATGTCATTTCTGAAACTCATTCTTTACGTTTTGATCCCCACAGAACTGCTATCTTCATGAATGGGCGACACTCTACCGAATTTGTTTTTAAAATGTTCATCTTTGATGAGTTGATGAATTTAAAACCAGTACCTGCATTTAGTAACATTGAACCTCACTCCCTTTAATTCCATACGTTTGCCTTAAGTATGTATTCGACTACCGAACCCTTAAAGTTCGACTATGTAATGTTTATATTTCCTAAATCACTGCCTTCTTACATGATTTAAAATGATCAGATTTTCTACTTTACGTATAAACAGCTCAAAATAGCACAAAAATAAAATTACAATGATTTTTATTAGTTAAGCATTATATTAGCTTGACCTGAAAATAGTTTTGATTTTATATGTTATAAATCAGTATGGCGCGATACAATGCAACGTAAGAAAACTTGAGTGCTAAACAATTTCAATGGTAAATCATAAAATAAAATTTCAATATTCGATGGTCTGTAAAAATAAAATTATTAAAAATTCCATGTTATTAAATGAACTGTGGATTTAAACTTTACCACTTCATTAACTTCGCCTATTAAATAAATTTCCGTCATTTTTAACTTTTCCCCTAACGAATTTGCTACTAATAAACGTTTGCTTAATTAAACTTGAAGTTTAAAAGATGCGCTGAGGTCTTAATTAAAACGGCACAGAGAAATACAAAAAATACATGCACCTTGTTTAATTTTAAATAATTTGCCCTAATATAAGTATGGGACAAACCAATCTTATAAAGCTGAATCGAACATTGAATAGCAGCCAACCATTTAAAAGTGATAAAATATCTGTACAGAATATGCAGACATTGTTACTTCTAAATTCAAAAATCTTTATTCTAATGCGAGGGAGAGTTATAGATTTATTTGCAGTGTTATCTTAGCACTACACTGAATAATCAATTTGGTTACTGTTTCCAAGGGCTACATTTGATTCACTTCATTTTATGAGAAAATGTACTAAAGTTGTCAAATACACTCAAGCAAACTAGCAAGGCAAGTATTTTAAGTTAAAGTTACAGGGGAGTAAATTACTATAATTTTTAGTTTATCTACGAGGGATTTAGATAAGTTTGTAGCCTTATTTATAATAACTTTGTCTAGCTATTATTTACAATATTACTTTTGGTCTTTATTATTCAATACAAATAAAAATGTTTAACTATGTACACCAAAATTTCTTTGTAGTCCTACTTAGAAAAGTGTATTGGTTACTGTAAATAAGTTAATTGAATGAAGAGCTAAATATTTGATAGTAATGTCTCGTGCACACAAAATCGGTTGGCATTCAAAATTCACAAGACGGCCGTATTGTTTATTTGTGTACTGAGAGTGATTATTATAATTTAATTATATAATTTGAAATACCTCCTAATTGCGGTATAAAATTTTTTAAGACGACATATATTTCAGTATTTATATATTTCGTTTAAAACGGCGCAGCAGTTACAACTTTCCTTGATTTTCAAAAGTTGCATTAATGCCATATCTAAATTCACCACTTGGACTGATCGAACTGTCATTAGGAATTGTTAATGTCTGGGTCGTTATCACGACCATTCATTCTAGTTTCATCGAATTCTCGACAAGGGCTTCAGTCTACTATCACAGGCTCAACAATATTTTTTTAATTAACTTAGCTACTGCGCCGTACCTATTTGTTTTGAATTAAATTAAGGACGACGCATTACAGAGCACAAGCAACTAATTCGAAGTGAATCTTGGAGTTTTTGTTTAAATCGCAGTTAGGTGCTTAAATACATTTTTAAATCGGTAGGCTATAGAAGCTGAGAAAAAAATCTGCAAATTAAAACAGCAATGACTGTGGTCAAAGAGAAGTAAAAGAATTCGGGCAATTTTCGACTTTCTATAGCAAAATTTTGTCTGACATAGTTATTTTGTTGATAGCAACCAGCCTATCTATATTCAATCTTTGCATAGGATATTGTTTGTATTGCCGTGGTTGCTACATCTCGTCGCAATTGTTTTTTAAAATATTTCTGAGAAATATATTTTATTATACTAACAATAAAAATTGAACATATAACTTAAATGGTATAAAAATATTGAAAACCAATTTATATGCAACAAATAAATAAACTCAGCTAAATACAGGATGCACAGAAAGAAAATGAAAGCTGTCTTTTTAATTACTTATAATAATTCAACTCTGCGTAGTTAAAACTAGAATTAAATCTTGATAGTTAATTTATAAGGCACAATTTTCATTATGCAGGGCTATTTTTTTTGGTGATTTTATCGATTTGATTGCTATGTATATATTATGTTAAAAATGTCTTTAATGGTTCAAATTGGTTTTACCAAATTTATAAGAAATAATCAAGACTTCGTTCTTTAATAATTATGTTGACAACTTTAATATCACGATATTCTCTTCAGTAATCTAATTCACCGTTAGACTTATTTGATATTAATTTGTTTAATAAATTTGAAACCTTTAGAATTGAACCAATTTCATTAATTTTCGCAGTTCACAAAGTAATTTAAATGTCGTGAAAATCCAGCAGAGTTTTACAAAGTGTTCCATGGTGCATTTCCATAGTAATACAGGGTGAACATAAAGCCCCAGCTCATTTTGCAGAAATAATAAATTAATAACATATATTTTTCAGGTGAATAATAGTAAGGCGATATGCTAACAACAGAAGCATGGACAGCGGTTGCTGCGGCACGTTGGCGTGGACAGTCATTTGAGGAGGTCAGGGAGACGTTTTGTAGAAATTTGGAAGAGTGGCTCCAATACGAGGAAATATCCAAAAACTGGTGAACAAATTTCTGCGCACTGGATCTGTACTCGATAAGAAGCGTGTAGGTCGACCATCGATAGCGGCTGACAAAGTAGCAAGTATCCGCGAAGCTATTGATGGAAGTCCCAGTGCGTCAACCCGCCGCCACAGTCATGAACTTGCGATACCACAATCGACTGTCTGGAAAATGCCGCATTTCACTTTAAAAAAAAGCATACCATATCCAGGTTCTCCTCAACCTGAAACCTGAGAATTTCGCAGCACGGAAATCTGTGTGATATGACCTCTGCGAGGCTGCAGAACACGAACAGTTAATGGATAACATCCTTTTCAGCAACGAAGCGACATTCCATGCTTGTGGAACTGTGAACTGTCATAACTGTCATATCTGGGCCAATGAACAGCCAAATGCTACTATCTAATGGGAACGGGATTCACCCAAGGTGAACGTATGGTTTGGTTTCACCAAACAAAATGTCTATAGGCCATTCATGTTCGCGGAAAGAACCATCCCAGGCGACAAGTATCTCGTCATGTTACAACTGTTCCTCGAGCCTCAGTTGCGGGATGAGGGAATTCTTGATTCCGTGATCTTCCAACAAGACGGCGCACAAACTCACTTCGCGTTGAATGTGACGGATTACCTCAACGACATCTTTCCAAACACATGGGTAGGAAGAGGATCTACATGTCTTTGGCCATCTCGTTCCCTCGACCATACTCCACTTGATTTCTTTGCGTGGGGGTTCATCAAGCAACAGGTCTACAAAACTAAGGTTCCAAATGTGGCAGGCCTAAAACAACGCATACAACAAGCATGCGAAATGATAACCGTGCAGATGTTGGGAAAAGTGTTTCGAGCTGCATTCAATTGTTAGCAAACTTGTTTTGAAATTGATGGACAACAGATTGAAATATATTGAAGTACTGTACTGTAATACTGAAATAAATAATTTTTTATTTAATTATTTCTGCAAAATGGGCTGTATAATCGAAAAAAATGGAGATAAAACCTTCTCAGTCAGATTTCCGTAGGAAAAACGCCATAGGTCGAATATAATCAATGTTTGCACTCTTTGGTATTTATATGCTCTATGGGTTATAACGATAAACCTAAGCTTCACACATTTTAATTCATGGTTAAGAAAGAATTCAATGTACAGTTTTCAAAATGTAACGAGTATTGAAAGCTTGTAATAAAATTATTCAAAAAACTGGACAACTATTGTGCTTCATCACAAGGTCTAAACATACCAACATCATGCGTTACAGCGTGAAAAAGTGATAAAAAAAATTAAGAAACCAAATAAATAATAGTGTAATGCCTGTAAAATGTGTGTAAGAAAATATAAAGTTCAAAATTGTGTAAGCCCGTCCGAAATTCTTACAACATTGGTCATTCAATTGAAAACACCCGATAAATAATACGTAATAACAAGTAATAATGATAAAATCCAATTGGTGAATTACTAGTATCAGTTTTATGCCAATATCACAATGGTAAATTTGTAAATTGTATAATTTCATTTTATTAACAATTATAAATATTCGAAAATCCCAAATTACGTTTTATAAAATATAGGAGTATTTTTCTTAAAAATATTTATTTAACAATTCCCGTGTGAAGGCTAACAAGTCTAAAAATAAACGTTAACCCCTCTTGTCTTGGCCCTTCAATTTCAAGGAGAGGTACTTCGTTTCTGGAGAATAGAGTTCTAACAGCGGCAGAATTAATCTGCGTTACCGTAGTGCATGTCCAGGCGATTTTCTAAGAATAAAATTGAAGAATTACACGTATGATATTTTAGGGGATCGAATTGATAGCAATTTAGTCTATTTCCGCCTAAAGCGAATTCGTAATAAAGAGGGCAAATTTCAATTCCCAGTGGATTTGAAGCTAAAGGGTTTAAACCCGACAAGTTTGTATGTTACTTATATGATAAACATAAATATCCGAGGTAGCGCGTCTGTTATCTTCAATTCTTTAGGGCAGCCAACTACAGTTTATCCGTTATTTAAACTCCACCGATCTATACCCTTGTTAAATAAAGTCTGTCGGGACGAATTAGTCGATCACGTACAAATTCAAGGCGAGTTCGTTAATATCATAAATAAAAGACTAACGTTTTGTTTGTTAAATTTGAATTGTTCAGATTATTTAGGCCATTAGTGCAAATATCTTTTGTGAATTTTAGGATAGTTTATTTATTAGCAACGCAAGGGCCCCATGATTTAGATATAGGAAATTATTGTTTCAATTATTCCCTTCCGGGTAGACATGTAAATCGTTAAGTGTAATTCACATCCTTTACTTATCTTTATATTCGATATTGAAGTACAGATCTTATTTTTTCATATATGTAGACCTATAGTTATAATAAACCATACTTTCTTTCAGGAACTCGTTAATTTTTAAGCGAATAACTAGTTAAGGCAGGCCGTCAGAATTTTACCTCATCGAAGCATAACCCAGCGGCGTGCATCAAAAGCTACCTGACTATAAGTACATATTGATACAATCTTCGATTTAAGGTTTAGAGATCGGTTTCTTTATTTCACCTGCCTCTATTATAACAGAATTTTGGATAATAAACATGCCGTAATTTTCTAAAAACAAAGTGGCGTCATTATTTACGACTACCTCCCAAATTAGTGAACACCTACTTAAAATCCCCGAATGCTAGCTTAGGCAAATTCAACGCCATTGTAGAACCCATCCTATTCTCTACTGTGGTGGCCGGAACATACCAACTAATTCAGGGGAATTACTAATTTTATTAACCTCAGGGGCGTAAGTTCCTTTCGAGGCCGTTATAATTGATTAACGATGAATAAAACAGATATTCTTTAATTTCTTATCGATGTGATACACCGTACTATAAAAAAATTCTACCACATTACGAAAGATTTATTCCGAAGATACCAAGAAGTGCCCTGTTCGACGCTGCTATATTGTATCGAATGCCAACCCATTGATTATCGTTGCAATGTGCAGGAATACCCCCGAATAACCTTTGAATATTAAAAATCGTATTGTAAGCTAACGTAAAAGACAATGTCAGAAAATGGTCGAAGCTAATAAGATAACCGACTAGGTATGCAAAGAAACTAATTTAAATACAAATTATAGAACATGACAACAGATACTTAACACAACATCCCCACGATGCTTCCGCCTATATTAACATTATTAAATTGAATTAATAATTATGTCGGTGAACTATTGAAATACATTATTAGTGTTACACAAAAAGTGCACACGACTAGGAAAGGTTGGTATTTCCTGGTGAATCTAAGTACTTTTGCTAGCTCTGGCGATGAGGTAAGAAATTCGGGAATGACGAGTGAGTTTAAAAATGTTGAGCGTCAGCACGTCGTTTAAACAGATGACTCTTTATTAGTTTGGCGTGTAAAACTGACGCTTTGAAAATTTGTGATTAGGTAATATTCAAAATAAATTAAATAAAATATAAACCTTGGAAGAAATAAACTTTATTACAAATAAATAAATAAATTTTGACAAAGTACATTACATAACGTATTTTTTCTGAAATGATGCAATAATGCACGTAAAACTCAAAATTTAAGAAACTAATCAATTTAACCCTTATGTGACTGAAAAGGTACCTGGGTAACTTTTGTAGTTTTCAATAATGTTATTTTATAGAATTTAAAGTCGCCTTGAATTCAGGTTCCGT
>JAHWXV010651819.1:0-10574 GCA_024586415.1 Phrixothrix hirtus
GGGGGGGGGGGCATTTAAGGATATAATAAATTCAAACCAAGATAAAATATCACAACTCCCAACTAGCAATTAATCGTTTTATAAATTCCAAAGGAGCATTTATACAACAAATGTTATAAAATAATATTTCCCTCTAAGAACATTTCCAACACCTTCACACAGCATTTGTAAGCCTAAAATGGACGCAGCTTATAAAATAATTTTGTAATTAAAGAAGTTCTGTAAAAGCGTTGAAGACTATTATAGAATAGTTTTATAAATACTTAGACGGGCTCTAAGAAACATTTTAAAAACATTATACAAATGTTTCTTAAAATTTTTATAACCATTTTATAAAAGTGTATCATAATATTATTAAGTTAGCGTGCTTGATGCTACAAAAATACAACTAATAAGTTCTTTAGTTATAGTAATTCACATCTTTTAAATAACAAAACCAGATGCAACACCTAAGAAACATGTCAAATTATAAATGAACTAATATAATTCAGTATCCATCTTTACCGAAATATTTTGGGCTGGCATGGTTAATGAGCAGCCGGTTTTTATCGCAAAGAAAAAATTACTGTAAATTTTATTAATTTTATATAACAAAATTTTAATGCGCCCTACGTTTAATGTACATTTCAATAAATTTAAATACTTGAAATGTACAACCAAAATTAATTTTTTGAATTTAATCTTTGATATTGCAATTTAATGCAATTTAAGAACTTTTGTAGGTAGTTCAATTTATTTCTTAGGTCAATGCAGATGAAATTGTTTAATTTTAGGATTATATAAAATTTTTCCCAACTTGGCCACTATTTTGTACTACATATTGCTTTTTAATATGGCCGCATAGTAACGAAACACAACCCGCCGTTGTTAATACAGAAAATTAATGTTTATAGCTAATACAAAGCTTCCTTCCTTTTGCTGTAAAGGACAATTTCCCAAAAAAAAAGGACATACGGAGGATCCGTAAATACCACATTCATCAAACACACGCCGTGCAATAGCTCGGAAAGGAGTGTAGATGATGCTAGCGAACATACTCTCTGTATCCCAGACCACACCGGAAGGGTCCAATTACGACCGTCGAGCCCACAAAGGTGTCTCCAGCCCACTCAAATGTTATTTTTGGGCAAAGTACACACACATTGCCGCGCGAAACTTTTTTCACGCTTAACCCGGTCAAAAAACAAGCTTTTACTATTTTCTACCCTTCCGACGCGAACTTCGGCAGATTCATAACCAATAGACGCACCGCGCGCATCAAATTAATTCTCGCCGTTCACTTAAACCGTTCCTCAATATGAAGGCCGCGCGTACTTTGTTGGATGTATTTTCAATAAAAACGTCAACCTAAATTGACCAGTCAAACGAAATATTCAATCCGTCAAATCTAATAAAATTTTATATCCATCTTTTTGGTTTCTATGGTAAAAGCCACTGTCTAAACTTTCTGCATTCTTTGTGACGAGCATCTTGTGCATCTTCAGATAATTGTCTTATCGGTACTTTGTTGTTTTTAATTACCTCTTTACTCGCATAAGAAGCTTATGTGCAGTAGCCACCATGTAATATCACGAATAAAGATTTACATATAGTACCCTAATTTCTCACCACTTTTTCCTGCATTTTGAAAATACCGTCTTGAAGTGTACTCATCGCTTGTGCAGCCAAAACCTGGCTTCTGGCTATCGATAATAAGACCTATCTTAATTTTACATCCATATTGCAATAGAGATTTTCTGTGTCCTACAGTTAATTTTTCAGGTTTGTTTCGCATTTGCCATTTTTTTCACATTAAGTCTAACACTAATACGCCATAAACATTTGAAACACCTTTTACAACCATGCAGGGTAGATAAGCCAAAGTCATAGTATTCACGTTTACCACCTCTTAGTTTTATGGATTCTTAATTTATTACCGTAGGCGTCGCCCCACAAATTCAGCAAGATTGACTAGAGCGAGTTTCATTTAATGAATTGCAAATCTTCCTGTCTACCATAGTTAAAACCATCTGATATGTGACACTGCTTTCTGAATTCCCGACTATAATTTTAGTAGGTTTCAAATTGGGCAGTTGGTTTTCAATAAATTTAGTTTCAGAACGTATTAGTTCATCAGCTTCCTCACAAAATAAAAATTCGATTGGCCTACAAAATCGAGCTGAAAATGTCCTGGGATTATCCCAAACCGATAGCAACAAAAGAAAGAACCAATAAATTTTCATCTTCTGCTTATATAGAGACTATAACCTGAACTGCCATTTGCTAACTAAGTTAAAACTTATAACATTCACTGATAAAAAACGCTTCATAACAGGATCCTGAGTCTTTCCACTGTTAGGTCTACTATAGTTTGAAGCAAAACTTTGGCACTTATTTCTGTCACCTTTAAGTTTTCTGGAGAAGACCAACAAGCTATTTTTGATTTTTGGACATAATAACCTGTATTTATGGCTTTCTTCTTCAACACCTTGTAAGACTGGTAAGTAAGTAACTACGCATTATTCACAATTCAGTACGTTTTTTTATAGCTGTTGCTGTCTTTGGAGAAGCTGCATCAAGTTCCCTTATAACATTAGCTGCATTTCCTTTTCTTGAAGAGGCTACAGGGAGCGCTGCTGCATATGTCAGTTCAGTAGGGCTACTGGATTCTCATAAATATTAAACTTTTCTAGTTTTACTTTTTTCATTGGATTCCTCTAAACTTTTGATGGCCGGCTCCCACATTTCTAGTCGAGGTGGAAGGTTTATTAGGAATTTACAGAAACTGTATATTCTCACTATTTAACTAGTATTCATATTTTCCTAAAAAGATATCCATTTTACAAAAACATCTCTCCCATCTTTCTTATATTTTCTTTGAAAAATCTTTTATAAAGTCACATTTGTCGTGTTAGATACCCATAGTTAACAATTAAAAACTACTCTGTTTTCACATTGGAAAATTGAAATAAATGAACATCTACTTCAAATTTCTAAAATTTTTGTAAATAGAAATAGCCTGACAGTTGCGACGCTGATCTAGAGCAAGATAAGGAAAAGTAGCATTTAACGTTGCGCATCTAAGCGACGAGTTACGGTCGTGGGCTAGCGTATGATTTACTCGATAAGGAATGTTTATTTAATCTTCTTGAGTTATGGTTGAGTACTATAGAAAGAACGGGCACCACGCCATCTAAAAGTATGTTCCAGTCTAGTCAACTTACCTTATGGTACTTCTTGATGGCACCCTGTATGAAAATGGCGAAAATATACAAGACTAAATATAAATACCTAATTTCATAAGTGGTTCAAATTAAAATGGTTAAATTTAAAAGCACCCTATACAGTGAGTACAACAATGTTTACACTACTTATCCCTAAACAGAATAAAAATGCGAGAATAGGTAACCAAGCGTATTGGAACGTCTTTACTTTAAAAGTAAATAACACAGCTTGAGTAATTAAGCTTTTACAATTTTTCAAATTTCGTGTTTACATAAATCATTTATGTTCACTACTAGAATATGTAAAACTTTAGACAAAAATAATACTCGATTTGTGAATTTATAAATAGTGCTCATAAAACACAGCGTAAATAGAGATTGAAAAA
Source organism: Phrixothrix hirtus (assembly GCA_024586415.1). Taxonomy (NCBI): domain Eukaryota; kingdom Metazoa; phylum Arthropoda; class Insecta; order Coleoptera; family Phengodidae; genus Phrixothrix; species Phrixothrix hirtus. The sequence goes on from JAHWXV010651819.1 coordinate 3,590, forward strand.
GATAAAGTTATTAATCAAGCATTTGAACTTGAAAAATTCGTCATCTCAAAGATACAAACTTTTAAATTAACGCTATAGTAAATTGACTGGCACAGTAGGAATAAGCTATTTGTATCAAATTTGAATTATATGCATATCAAAAAAGTGAAAGTACTAATTACGTAAAAGGCCGATGACTAATTATATTAATTGTCAAGGATATAAATTGGTGAACGTAGATTTATCTTTTAACGAGAAAACCTGCAGATTTGTAAGTTTATTGAATAAAAATTAAATTTCGAACATGTCGTATAACAATACAGTTAGTATTAATTATTTAAAAAATAAAGAATGTAAACCAGTGGCGTTTACGTTTATATTAGAAAATTATAAATACTGAAATTTTTTTATAGTATAGTGCAGAAAAGAATTATATAAGAACTAAATCAGCTAATTAATTTACAAAAAGTAATTATAAATTGTTTGGGTAAATATTTGATATTAAATCTTAATGGCCTTTAAAGAATTTCCACATAATTTGATTGAGACACATTCTAGTGCTCTTAAATACAATTCGACATTTGATTGTATAAAAAGTTAAATTTTAAACAGTAAGGAAGAAACAATTGGGTAAAATATAGGCACTTATGAGAACACTATGGTTTGGTTACCGCTAATTTATTAAATATAAAACCTAAAGCTTCTTCAGTAAGTTATGACATGGAGTAAAGTATAGATTGAGAAATAAAATAAAAGTTGATATGATCTGCAACTCGTTCTCGGCGCACGACAACTAACACCAGGGAAGCGCGTTAAATGTGATGGTATGTCTTAGGAAGACACCCGTACCATTCCTAAATTCTTCAGCCATTTCTGTCAATTCCACGTAACTAACAACATAATAACACCAAGAAGCTGGAGTTGAATTCACTTTTGTTAGCCTCAAGAAAAACTGTAAATACTGTAAGCTGGTTAAAAAATGGAAATAAATCAAAATTGTATAACCTACTCCTTTCATCCTTAGGTGAATGGATTAAAGCAGTTAAAACAGAGCAAAGAAATAATAAAGTTTCTGAATTTTACTTAGTGCTTTCAAATGAACATTCAAAGTTATAATGACACTCACAGGTGTCGATAAGATACATACATGTATGTAAAAACTAGTCAGCCCCCCAACACGCTGATTTGCTTATGGACACATAAAACTTCAAGGGAAAACGAACTAAATAAAACCAAATAAATGTAAAAACTGCTATCGTTAAATCAAATATTTAAAAGAAAATTTGTACAAGTTTACACAATCTAGTTTACGCAGCACCGCGCAAATAAAAGGAGCATTAAATCCCTAAAAATACATAAACCAATTTAATTATCTTAGAATGTAACGTATAATTAAAATATATTTATTAAAAGTTTGACAATCACAAAGTAATCGCGACATAGTATATCTAAGTTTAAAACGAAATTCTTAAACTGTAAAATAAAAGTTTAAAGAGTGCACCGTTAGAAAGCCGTGGTGCTAGATATAAAAATCCATAGTGTAAAAATAAACTAAAAATTAAAGGGATATAAAATGATTTGTACAAATAAACACTTTACAAGAAACGGCCTTCGGCTGCGATAAAGTATAAAACGTCAAAGAGCCACCTTCAAAATTACGGTATCGAATACATAAGTTAACCAAGCAGTAAAGCCCAGCAGGGATGTTGCGAAACAGGACGCCGTCAGTGTAACGGGACTTTAACAGTTTTCCTACCACCAAACATGCAAACTAATAGTTTGAGTGGGAGATGTTTGATTGTTTAACTAAACAGCACAGAGGGAAACCAAATACTGATAAATATCAGAACAACACAAGAAAATTCAGCTTATATCGTCAAAAATTGTGACGAATTAACCAATCGTGACATCCTCGAGAAATATCCTTTGACATTAACATGTGAATTCGACAAAAATTACTGCTAGCTAAAGCATACTCAAGTAAGTGAAATAAATTTCCACTGTATCTGCTGCAAATATAACGTTTACGGAAGAGTAACCCCAAAGTAAATTATAAATTTCAAAATTTATAGAAACGGAAAAAGTTTTAAACCAAATTGTGCGAACTCGCATCTATAAAGAAATTAAGGTACAATTCCATAACACAAGATCCAACTATAGTAGTTGTAGACCCTTACAATTTTCAGTGTGTCTCGAAAATAATTTGTGACTTGGAAACAAATGCGTAAATCCTAACTGGAAAAAGGGAAATTAACCAGAAGGATGATATGTTATCAATAAACTAAGATAATATCAAATTAAGAATTTAAAACTTAAGTAAATTTTAAAAATTTCTTAAATAACCATTTTATAATAAAACATTAAATAAAGAGAAATTCAAACAATTTAAAGTCTAAATTTGTTTTTATTTAACATAACTTTGTTTTTAAGACCCGGCCGTTATCTATCCTTGTAAACAAAAGTCATTGATCTACCTGTTTACATCTTTTCAGGAATATTGCTGAGGAAGCTACTCGAAAAATGTCGTTATATTTGTATAACTGTTTTCTGTAAAACTTGTATTTTAATTGCAGATGTAAGATTTCTGATTGCATATATTTGTTTTTTGCACTTTCAGGACTAAAACTCCACTTTTAGTTACTTGTTTCCATGACTAAAGTAACATTTTTAATCTCAAGAGACTAAAGTGTTACTTTAGTCCCAAGGGAGATAAAGTTAATTTAATCCCACTTACAATGGCAACAAAAATTAACCAATCAAAATTGCATACTGCTGAAAGCGTTTCTATAGCGTTTCGTAAATTAAACTAAAATAGCATTTTCCGTGAAGTATACATTAATAAATCGAATGATCTATCACTATCAAAGTCGTGGAATTTTACTTTCTTCGACCTTTTTGATTCCAAATTTTTCGAAAGTACAAGAAATAATGTATATACCCCGGGATTAAAAGTGTTTTTAATCCCTCGCTGTCGCTCGAGAAATAAACTTTCTCTCTCCGAATTAAAAGAATAACTTGAGTATCTTGGTACATAATATACTATTATTGTTTTTTATTATTAAATAAATGTATAGAGCTCATATGGTTGTTAGTCGATGGTACAAACATTGAATTTTGGTGCGATCCACAAATTTTAAAATAATATTCAAAAGTAAAGTTTAAAAATTTACCTCCAGGTTAGCATCGGCATAGTCAAATATATTGTCCGCAGAAAAGGGATATCAACTTAAGATTTATTTAAATAGTAAAGTCTTGAAACAGCTTGGTTACCTTTACTAAAACCTAAAATATTACGTAAAGACAAGTACATAATAAAGTAAGTTTAATAAATTGCATAACACTGCCAAATAGTTAACCAACATCGTTAATACTAAATTTTGTTATAACACACTTAAATAATTAATCATGCCGGGTCTTTTTATTTAAAATTTGCCATTTATCGAAATATTCCCTCCTTGACAGTTTATGACGCGACTCCAAAAATAAAGGAAAATACCCGTTATGGCAAAAAATCTTAAAAAACTACTTAACAGACTGAAAAACTACAAGTTTTACTTCACTATTTTACAGGGTTCGTCAGTGAAGCGGGAAAATTTAAAAACTATAATTCATTTGACGTTTGGGTGAAGACGCTGAAGTTAATGATAAATTGTCAGTTATTTAACGCCATTTAGTAAACATGGAACAGTGGTCAGGTGCTCATCGTGCTTTCTGTGTTAAAGTGTTTTATAAAAATGGTGATCCCGCAACAACCGTGAGAAGGTTATTTCGCAATCAGTACAATATTCTGCGTCATGAGCGGGTACCGTCTATTCACGCAATTAATTTGTGGGTACAAATGTTTGAAGAAACTTAATCTACTTTAAATTTAAAACATAAAGGAGTAGTAAGAAGTATTAGAACGCCAGAACGCATTGATAAAGTTTGAACTGCCATAACACGTAGTACAAAACGTCCTGCAATTAAACATGCATTAGCATTGAATATCAGTGAACTCTCGATACGGCGAATCTTACATAAGGAGTTATTGTTTCACCCTTATAAAATTCAAGTTCTCCAAGAACTAAAAGAAGCTGATTTGATTAATCGCATGAATTTTTGTCAAGAAATGTTGCAGCGTTTTGATAGGGAAGAAAACTTAATCTACCGTATATTTATGTCAGATGAAGCCCATTTTCATCTTAACGGCTGCGTAAGTAAACAGAATAGCCGATATTGGAGCACTGAAAACCCGCTTCAGTTATATGAGAAACCCTTGCATAGTCCTAAGGTGACAGTATGGTGCGCTTTTTCATCATCTGGTATTATTGGACAATTATTTTTTGAAGACGATCGAGAAAATGCTACAACCGTTACTGCAGTTCATTACACAAACATGGCCATAACATTTTTGAGGCAAGAACTGGTTCGCTTTCCCGAGACTACGTGGTTCCAGTTAGACGGTGCTACCAGTCATACTGGTCGTATGCCTACTGCTGCTTTAAGGGACCTCTTTTCGAACCATATCATATCCAGATCGCCTGATTTGTCCAAATGCGGCTTTCCTTTTGAGGCTGACTCAAGAGTAAGGTCGAGCGTTGAGCGAGCACAAACGTTAGAGGAATTAAAACTAAAATTTCAAGAAGAAGTTGCACATATTACACCAGAAATATTACGGCGAGTAATGGAAAATTTTCGAATAAGACTATAAGAATGCGTAGTTCGTACTGGTGCACACCTGTCAAGTATTATTTTAAAAAAAATCGAAATTCTGACTCAATAGAAAACTGCAAAAACATTAATGTTAAGATAAATACTTTTGTAGATACATTAGTTTTAAATTTTGCCGCTTCACTGACGAACTCGTATATAAAAATTAATTTGGCACTCATTGACCCTTACAAACTTCTAACCTGCCATGGCAGTAACGTAATACTTTGTTTGTCGTTATTTTTAAGGTAGTTCGTTTAACGAACCTACACGCAGGCCTATTATATCCATTGTAATAATGCCCGTAAACTAATCCTTGAAGTCCTGGGATTTTTAAAAACCGTAGTACCTTACGTGGGGGAGCGTATAAAATTTCGTTAGATTCAGGGAATTCAGACCTAAAGGTATTGTATATTGCCCACACCCGGGCAATAATATTAGAGATGAAAGAACGTTTATTCGTCTTCACTACATTTCCTGCAAAGAGGATCCTGCTGGATTCTGGTTGTTGAAGCTATGGCCAGTTAGAAGACCAATGCATGCTCAGATTTCTTTCCCTCTCGACAAAGGTAGGAACTGGGTTTGTTTAGAATCTGTACCTGAAATTAGAGCCTTAGCTTGTTTATTTAGGAGGTGCACTTTGCAGTGATATAAAGGAATTTAAAGTTATTTTCTTTTACAATTTTCAATTATACGGGGTGCATACGTGACCTGTCCTCAAATTTTGCAGACTTATTCTTTGACCCAAAGTAAAAAAATAATTCATATAAACATATGTCCGCAACCTCTTCGTTTACGAGATATGAGCAATTTAACATTTAGAAATGTGAATTTATTTGTTCTATGTTAAAACAAATGAATAATAACAATAAAAACCATAGTAACTGTTCGAAATGTCCACATCCAACTGCAATTCACGCTTCAAGGCATCTTTTCGTCGATTCTCCCACACGACCAAAAATTTCTGGAGTATGACGAATTGCTTGAAAGCCTTCTTCAATACGTTCTCGAAGGGCTGTATGTTAGGAATTGGAGTAGTATCATAAATCAATGTTTTGAGGTGAGCCCAAAGGAAGAAGTCTAGCGGATTTCAGACTGGAGATCTGGCAGGCCAATTAATCGGCCTATCCCTACCAATCCAAAGATTTAGGTACCTGGCATTGAGAAAGTTCCTTGCTGTCCGACTAAAATGTGTCGGAGCACCATAATGCATAAACCAGGAGTGAAGACGAACTTCCAATGGAACACCCTTCAAGAGTTCTGGCAAAGCGTCCTCCAGAAATCGCCTGTAGGCTTGTCCTTTAAGTGTTGTAAGCGCGTCTGAAAATTCTACGACTCGGCCGCTTATTTGTAAACACCCGGTATATAATATCGCGCTATAATAATCAAATCTAATTTGTAAAGTACTAATATTATTTGTACATAATAATTTGATTTATAAATTTATCAATAATAAATTCCTATTCAACAAGGAATTAGAAACATTTCGTTAAATATACAAAGCCAGCAATCTCCGCTTGAAAGCCGGTCTAAAAATAAACTTAGTCCACTCTCATTCCCCCCCCCCTGACATTGGCAATAAGAATTAAGTCACTTCTTGAGTACCGTTCAAGTGATAACCAGCTTAAAATTGCGTGTGCGGTGTGTGTTGATAAGATAATGAATAACTAATGGAAGAGTACCGGGATATCGAGTTAAAGAAGGTTAAGTAGTGTCCACTTGATATGTCTACCCCAAGGGCGAAGTTTTAAAAGGGCCAATTCCAACTCCCCATCAATTAAAGTCAACAAGGTTAATTTTGTATGTGTTGTACCAGCGATACGATAAACCATTACCTGAAAACCGCCTACTGCGCTAGCAACGTTTATCGAAAAGATTATAGGTCTCCGACCTTCAAGTAAGTAATAAAACTTCTTTCGTTAATTTAACATTTCATCAACGTCCGTACCGACCTAAATTGCTTGCACAAAATAAGGCTAACGTATCACGTAGAACTCACGAACAAGGTTCATATCAATTTTAAAAAGGCTATCGTTATGAACGTTCTATGTTTGTATAGTATTTAGGGTCCTTATGACAAATTGTTTAATTGCGGGGAAATCTGTACATAAGTACTGTATAACTTATATTTGGGTCCATTATAATTAATTTTGTTGAATCAATTTTTTTTACTTTCTCTTACGTATATGAAATATACTATAGAGAAGGTCATGTTTCGGTCCAAATTTTCGATGTCCAGTTTTTAGCGGAAATACACGTTTTCAGGTCCCCTGAGTCCGAAAAACATGTTTTTAGAAACTGGTCTGTGTGTGTGTAC
>JAHWXV010651894.1:0-12232 GCA_024586415.1 Phrixothrix hirtus
ACTATAAAAGCATCGCCAAGGGGTTTTAGGAAGGAATATGCATATATCATGTGCAATCCGAATTTAAAGTCCCTGATGTCACATGATATAATTACAGGTAGTTCGTGTAATTTGGCAGAGAAGTATAAGTTCCTTGTCTTTTTTGCTAACAAAACGCCTCCTTTATTGTGGTTTCTTATCAAATTCTAGTTAATTTGATAGCAAACATTCCTACTCTTTAAATATTTTCAACTGTTTACAACATCTTATGCCATCTATTAATAATTAATCCTAACTATTTACAGAGTTTAATTTGTTTTAACTAGTATATCGTCGATATCGAAGTAACATATGAATCAAGACATGCGTCTTTGAATTTTACGAATGTTTTCACTTTTATAGAAATTTGATTCAATTGAGTAATAGGGATACATTTTGAAATACTTAGTTTGTGAAATTATATGTAACGTAATGCCGACTAAAAATCACTGTAATTACTTCTTTTTATTTTTAATTCCACGGTAGAAAAAATATCGATGCCACTTACTATGTAATCTTGCACTAATTTACAATATCAGTTAATTATTAGTTCAAAGTCCAGAATTTACATACGGCCACTTTTTCTCAAGATAAACAGCTGTTTCTTATGGGCCTTCAGCGAGTTTACTTTTATAGCAGTTGATTTACCTTCTGTTATTAGATAGCGTTGTGTAGCACAGTAACGTGGTTGCTTATTTCTTAAATTCATGCTTTGAACGAGCTTACGTTCATGAGAGACAAAGTTACTATTTTAGACTTACACCATTTATTAAAATATTTTTATTATATTCAATTTTTCTTTAAGTAATGTCCCATCAGGACCTGTTTTTGTGTTAGCCTTAATCCCGTAAAAAGACACCGTAATCAACCATTTGCTTGATGTACACATTCCTATGGGAATATAAAATACTTTTATTATATTACATGTTATTCTGTTTGACTTATTGCTATGCTTTTTATCCTGTTTTAATTAGTGTCTCTTTATCTATTTTAGTTATCGTTATGCTTTGTTTGATATGGTTCTGATTTTGCCATATTTTGGTGGAATAAATGCCATTGCTTGTTATTTTGCTCACTTATTTTCCATGACCAACAGTACCTTCCATTTTACAGCTAGATAGAACTTCTTGCTTCTGGACAAGCCCTGAAGGTAGGATTTAAGGTATAGCAATTACATCACACATCTTGTTGTTCAGATGTGCGATGCTTCTGTGCTTTTATGAACGACTGGTGCCCAACCTTTCTTTTCTTTAGGTTCAGGGAGCGTACCTTGTGCTGACCTCAATCCCTGTCCGACATCGCACGATCTGGCTAATGTAACCATCACTACGACGACGTCGAGATCAAATCTGATCCTTCACCGCATTATACATCGGAATATTAAATTATTATCTAAATACTTATTTATTACATAATTACCTTATATGGGAACCCGATGCCAGAGAATTCTACAATATTGACTAATTAAATTCTTGACATAGATCAGAATTTATATAGTAAGAAATTACTTATTATAGTGTATAAGTTGTTATCTAATTACTTATTATTTAGTTAAACCTTTGTGTACATATATTTAGCATTTGCAAGAGCACATTTAATTTAATGGCAAAATTAATTACTATTTAGATTGATATGAAACAGCTTACCACAATACCGTAATTGTAGTATGCAATTACCAAGAGCACAATTATGTTTAATTAATCTCTGATTGTTAAAAAGATGTTCATGCTAAATACAAAACTTCTTCTAATTTATTTAAATAATTATGGTGAGTACTTTGAACAAATTAATGCTGTTTGAATATCTGTACAAAACATAGATAAAACATACATAAATTAGTTCAAACTGTACGCCATCCACAGAAATTATTATACAGCCTATTTCTTCACCTTTTTCAGCAATATATAAAATATAATTGCGCCTATCGTAATTACGTACTCCAATTATGCTGTCAGGTAAGCTGTTTCCTATTAATTTAAATAGTAAACAATTTGTCTTAAATAATTATTAGCTAATAATTCAATGTGCTGATATAAGTTCCTCACATGATAGTTATACGTAATGAAAGGCAAATTAAATAATAAATAATTAGTTAATAACTCAATATTTTATAATAAGTAACTCCTTAATGTACAAGAAATTAAACTAGCAAGTCGCTGCTGTATTTTCCTACCACAAACTAAGTCTCGTATCCGGATAATTATAAACTAGGGCAGCTCTGTCTTGGTAGCCACGTTCCTCTACCACTTACCAACTACGATCTGGACACGGAACTCACCAGAGGCTTGACCTTTAAAGTGAGCTAGAATATACATATTTTAAAATTCAGATGTACCCATTAATAATTATTGAAATATTTTGTCCTTTTTCCTTTCGCGATAAGTTTTTCTGCAGAGGTTGCTTAGCAGCATGGCTATTTGAACTTTTGAAACCATAACGCGGAATAATTGGACTGATGGCATTCTAAATGAAGCGTGGAAGCTTCTTCGTCCGACGATCTTCCCTTGCAGAAATTCGTATCTTGGTCCTCTCGATATATGGCCGAGAAATTCAATTTCCTTTTATTTATCGTAAATATGATTTCGGGGCTAGTGCTAATTGTTTCCAACACTGTTTGATTTCTGACGCTAGCTATCTGCAATATTCTGAGAAGGTTTCTATCTTTTTTGTAAGTTTTTAATTTAATGTCCAGATTTCTGCACGATACAGAAATATGGGAAACAAGTAACATCTGATCATTCTAGCTTTTAAGGCTTGAGATAGATTGAGTGCTGTTAATAACTGTTTCATTTTTATAAAGACTGTTTTATGCAAGCAAGTATTTCTCATTTATAATAACTGTTCTCGTTATAGTCCCCCAAAATATCTGTGCCATGAAACTTGTTCAATAACCTTCCCAGTGTTCTGTTGTGCTCTGTTGTCGTTATTTACTTTTAATATTATCACCACTTGCGTTTTCAGGGTGCTATGTATACCATACTTTGCCTTATATAATCATTATAAGAAGCTTGGTCATTTTAATTACCGAACTAGAGTATTGTAGTAGTTAATTCTACAATGGGGGATCAATGTCCGTGGCTACCTGATTGGATTTATATTTCGAGTGGTTTTCTGGCTCATTAAGACATCTCCTTTGAGATAAATGCTGGGGCAGTATTTCCACTTCTTCTTAAACTCTAATTTTCTGCTAAGCCCATCCTTGCGTTTATCTATTATTATTTTCTATTTCTTGCTGAAGAGTGGCTCTGCAAAAGCACGCTATCCTTTGGGGAAATGGAAATAACATTAATGCCTTTCATTTTAAAACAACCGGGTAAGAGTCGCGTAGTGGTTAACGACGGTCTGCCAATAGAGAAGTCGTGAGTTCGATCCCTGGAGTTTCGAGCAGTTTTCTGTATTTTTATTCATTCCTAGCCTCTAACGCCCTTCTAAACCCATCCTTGGCTGAAGAGTAACCCGACTTATCCTACGGCAGTCATTCGTGTGAGGGGACATTGAAATAAGATTTCTGTCCATTTTTTCCTCCATTTTAAAACCGCCAGAGATATTCTATACTGATGATTTCAAATAATAATGAAATCTAGGCATATGAATCTTTTGATGTTTTTTAAATAATCAAGTTCTATCACCTACATAATGTAGGTCGCACATAATAGCGTCTTACAATGTTCATAAATAATTTCAAAAAAAAAAGGTATTGCATTGCAAAGTCGCCAAATTTTCTAACGGCTTCAGTTCAAATGTTTATCCTCACTGAAAAACAATATTTCAATAAATTAACCGTTGCCTAATCAAAATTTTCAGTTAGTCGAAGAAAATCTACATATTCTCCATTCTTCTATTGCCTTGTGTGAATTATTGACTTAGTTGGTTATATACAAAGTCTTTTGTTTCAAAATTAATTTTGAATAAAACATAATTTCCATATCTAACAAATTGGAGATAATTTATCTGAGATACTTTCACTTAATATTTACGTTCAAATTGAGAAAGTGTTTACGATTTTTATTCAATTGCTCCAGATAGATCTCATCGACCTCCGCTTATCTCGGAATTGGTAAGCTGCTTGAGGTCTGAGACCATACTTCGGGCCGCTATTTATGAATTCGCCATAGGAACACTTCTACCCATATAATCCAGTGAGTGAGTAATCTTTTAACGATTGCTTGGCAAACGTTCGAACTCACATCCTTGTTACTAATTTTAACTCTAGGTTAACTAGTCTACGTATTAAATGTAAACTGATTTTATTCCTAACACTACCAATACCACACGACATAAGGACGTTATCAAATTTATTGGTTTGTGCAGCCGATGATAACGGTAATTTAACGTTATACAGTGTACATAGCACAGAGTATGTTAATTGATACTGAAGTTTGAATTTTATTCTTTATTGCAATAATTATTATATTCTAAAGTTATTACTGACCTAGTGATAATTTTGTTGCCACACATTAAATTAATAGGACCTGTGCTACGCAGGATCTTACAACAACCATTCGGTCGTTCGTGTTGCAAAAGAAAACGAAACTTACTGCTGCTTAGCTCAGTAAAAATTAATCGGAGAGGGGCGTTGCCGGCTTTGTTACGCTGGTTTTGGCTCTCGTCCACAATTCGCAGATGGTACCTATAGGAAGGGAAATAAATCGTATACCTGTAAAGGGCGCCAGTGGTATGTACCTTGCTATCTCGTATGTACACCTCAGACCACAAAATGAACGACGGCTTCTGAGGCCTGGCGCTAACCTAACCTAAAGGAAATCTAGGTTCTTGGAACAAGAAACGAAATACAACTGAAGTAAAACAAGACATTTGTTTATTACCGTGAGGGAGTTCGGCAATAAATACGAACAAAAAAAGAATAACAAAGTTACCTAAAACCACGTTTCAATTTTTATCCCTTTCGAGACACCAAAATGACAATCTAGGTTATTGACTTTTGCCTTAACGGGATCTAGGCCGCCCGATAATTTATGGTGATAGGAAATTTAGGTTATAATTAACATTCCCAAAAATAAAATACTCTAGAATAGTCTAAAACAAAATACAAGCTATTTTTCTCCGTTAACGCTTATCAAAGCGAAAATTAGTTTTACAAAACGAAGTAGTAGTCAAAATTACAATGAACAAAATTGATAGCGTTAGGCATACGCCATCTAACAATAAATATGTTACAGAAGAAGAAACAGTTGTTATTTATTATAATATTCCGACATTATAACTTGACAGGTGCTGTAAGATGCAAATTTCAAAAATTATATATTGTATCTAAACCAAATGAATAGCTTAAGTAAATTCTGTACCTTTTACTTTAACTAAAATACTCAAATATTTGTTGCAAATACAATAACTGAACTAATAGTCGTTGAAATTTTCGTTTACAAATGAAATTTTAACGTCACACCTCGTATATGTAACTTACTTAAAATCTAGACAATTTTACGATAAATCGTATTTTTATAATTTGTGCAAGTAAATCCAAATACAACGGTACGATAGTAAAAAACTTGAGCAGAACAATTTATTTTAATTCGCAAACTACTTTAATCGTTTACTTTAAATTTGATTTATTTTTTATCGAAGAAAATATAAACATAAAAGGTATCGGAAAACATTACTTGAACGATCTTATTCAAAGTGAAATTCTAAAATTACGTTAACTCCTTATATCGTACAATATATTATATTTCAACTAATGAATTCTCATTCCCAATAGTTAATAAATTAGCAATACATTATTTTTAAATTGTAAAGGACATCAATTTGTAACATGTTTTTAAGTTATCGTAAAAAGGTGAAATTCAAACTTTTATCAGCATATGCAGATTGAGACATATGACGACTAACAAAGATAAACTAACCTGGGCTCCGTATGAAAGAACGGAACCTGTGACGACTTCAGCCTTGGTGGCTTTTACCAAATGTAGCCCTTTTCTGTTGGAGGACAACAATTTATTGTACCTTAACGGAACTATCCAAATTCATAGCGGCAAGACTAATTGCTTTATTAATTAAGTTTGCGGCAGATGATGATAAATAGGGCTTTCTTTTAACTCTTATGAATTCAAAACAATCCTGTTTATTAATGGAAATTAATTAAGATTTAAACAATAAGAAATCCAACTTACCCGTGATAGCATAACACGGCACGATACAACTAAAAGAAAATAAAGCTAACAAATAATGTAACACACCATGATTAGAAGTTTAGTACAGAGTGTTAGACGACTGTCTTCAACGAACGGCAATCTAATACTGATACTGAAATTCGTATCACATTTGCGGTGGCTTTATTTGAATACTCGCAAAACACAGGGATGTACTTTATTTAAATGCTACATACATATTTTTATTTTACAACTAAATTTATGGATTTTACAACGAAATACCTAACAATTCAAAGTTGTAAATTAATTAATTCAACTTGAAATATCGAAATTCATTAAAATACCAATGATTAAAAAAAACGTTACACCTGGTCGCGTCATCTTGATATGTAACATACAAAATTGCTTTGAAATTTTCAATTTTTAGCTAGTATACTTAAATAAATTATACGCTATATACCAGGTAAGTTCAAAATCTAACGAAGAAACCTGTCAAACAGTCGAAGCACCTAAAATTATTGACTGGTATGTCGTACAAAATTTTAGCACATAGTCAAGTTATTCTAGTTCAAAAGAGTTGCATGTTTTCAGCCATCGGTTTCTTAAGCTTCCATTTGCTTAAGCATCATAGAGAAGTGTCCTTTAAAGTCTTTTTAGTAAGATGAAGTTGCACTCGCAGCCTTCCGAAATAATTAAATTCCAAGTAAGTAAATTTTACCATTTGTGAGTGTTACACGTTCCAATTTCTCATGAATAAACCTTTTAACAGGAGTTTTAAATAATAGCTTATACCATAAATCTCGTTATGCGACGATTCTGAACGATAACTAATTATTTTGGCTTTTTAACATAACACTGCGGCTACAAAAATGCTCTCAACTGAAAATATGCACTCATTCATTTTAAATTAGTTTAGCACAGCATCGAACAGCACTGACTTAAAGTAAAAATTAATTTTAATTGATACTTTATAAGATTTTTAGTACTAAACTACGAGGATTGTTCACTCATGAATGATCATAATTTTTTGCTGACTCTCTACCTTCATTCATCCTACAACTACTGATGGTCTTTTTCAAAGCAGTCACCATTGGTTGCATGCATTTATCCTTGTCTCTCTATTATCATTTAGATACTTTCTGGAAGCTATTCTTTGACAGACCCTTAGGAGTCGCCTCGACATCCTTCGCCATTTAATCTGAAGACTGAAAACGAATTCCACAAAAGCGTCTCTTCACTGCAGGGAAAATAAAGCTCATAAAGCGCAAAGCTGGGTTTGTAGTATGGATGCGGTATACATTTCACTTTGATTTCGGCGAGATATTCTATGACTATATTTACAAGGTGTAACCCTTACCTTGTTTTCACCTAACATGATTCTTTTAGTACGCTATTGATTACACGTTAATTATAAAGTACGAATGAAATCCAGATAAGTAAATATTAAGTTAAATAGGAATAAGTAGGAATAAAATAGAAGTGGCCATCATATAAAAATAAAGTTTTATAAATTCAACAAGTTTTATGACGGTAAAATACCGGGAGGAAATCTTTTCCTTCGGTTCGTAGAAAAATGAAAAGTGTAGAGCTTCTGACCCTTTATAAAGGGTCATTCTGAGTAGCTTACAAAGAACTTGTAAAAATGGGAAATTGAAGTGTGAAATGTAACGTATTTTAAATAAAATAAATAGACTTAGGTTACAGAATAAACCGTTGGCGAAGACTGTAACAGATTTGGTTGTTATGGTAACGCAAGATTCCTATTTACTTACCAGTTACCGTGTAAGTAAATTTAACGCCGCATAACTGGTAAATGGAAGCAGCTAATAACCAGTTCTGGCTATATCGAGTAGCATATAGAAGTCCAGCAACAACCTGCCAAGCCCAAGGCAAGAACCGAAACTTTCAATCAAAACCGCGGAGAAGAAAAATTGCTTAGCGCGACTTCTTTCGAAAAAGAAATTAACAAATCGGAAATGAATAAATTTTTAAACGAATTACAAGGCATCTGACGTAAGAAGTTTGAAAATTGATTTGAAATATAAACTAGTGAATGTTTATGATTACTATTCGATTCAATCCCTATTTCAGATGGACATTAAATAACTTAATCAATTATTAATTTCTATTCAAATGGATTTCACGATGCAACCATCATAGCAGCAATCTCGCACATGTATGTAAAAAATTAGCAATATTTAATTTGATTATGTATGTATATGTTTTGTATGTTTTTAATTAATAAATTTTGTTGTTTAATTTACTTTTGTTTTTGACCCACAGAAGTAAATAGAACAAACAATACCGTTAGGTAAAGATCCTTTTCTTTAGATCATTGATCCCTATGAAACGACAAATTCAAATCCAAAAGTTATTTATTTAATAGCTCGTTGTCTTACATTTAAAACGAGCCCTAATTGCATTAAATCTAACTTATTTTTTAATTCTTTACAAAGCTCCCGTTTTCCCGGATATTACTTGTAGTTTTGGAAGCTTAACTGTAAACATTACTTTCTAAAGATTAAATATATTTCCTATTCTAATACATTGTTAATTCACTCTCTAAGGTTATTTTTGTGTTACCTACGTTATTAAATAAAACAGGTTATTATTTCTTTATTAATTAGATTTTAGTTCAATGTTAGTAAGAATGCCCATAAAGTTGTTTTTGGATTTTATAACTATACTATATACTAGAGAGTTTTACGACTTTTGGCGTATTAGTATCAATGAAAGGTAATAGTGGGGAATTGCCATTACGGCCTCATCACTATTACTAACTAAATTGTATTTAAGAAAGAAAGTCAAAGAAGAAATTGTTTAATTCACTATCACTTCACTGTTAGCATGTGGGAAGCAGGTGTGTTACTGGATGGTGAAGATGCTGTTTTTGGCTACTGACTTGGTCATTTTACGTCATTAATTTGTTTTGTTGTGTTATTATTTATGTCATAGTTCAAGTTCAGGTTCAAGTCCTTTATTGTTTACTATTTCTTTATCTGTATTTTATTGTCAGACGTTACATAATATTTTGATAATATGTCGATTTTTTCTTATGCAAATTATGAAATGGAGTTAATTGGGTATTATATTTGTCATTTTTTGTAACATCTTTGATGGACTTACTGCAACATCCTCCTTGTAACCATTCTAACCTATTTAATTGAACCATTTAATTACTACAGCTGAATCATGTATCAGCTTTTACTTTTCGTAGAATACAAACAAATATAAACCGTATTATTCACGGGCTGATCCAACTAAAAACATAATTATATCAACAACCCACAAACAGCCACAAAAAATAAAACAAACGATACATATAAATTACACAAATAACACACACATTTAAATTATACAACGAGTCCATCACAAGCCAGGACCGTAATTAATACACATCTATAATATAACTATCTACAAACTTCTAGACAACTTCAACAACAATATAAACTATTATCTTTAAACAAATACCCAACTCTCTAACAATAACCTCTAATAATAAATTCATACAACCCAACATAACATCAGAAAAGAGGCCAAATCCACATCGCCATCTACAGCAGTATTACCAAGAAGAACGACTTCTTTCATCACCAACAACAGTGATGTGAACTTGTGCATTTATTTCCGAATTTCTCTTAAACTTTATTATTATTAGTGATTGGCAATTAGTGAGTACCGTAATGACGGATACTCCAGTAACTATATTACTGATGAAGTCATTACTGGAGCACTACTTAGGTTTAGTGTTAAGCTTACTAAATTTCGAACAATCTGTATTAGTTTAAGCCAACACAACACTATAACCAACACGGCAGCATTAATACCACTTAAGAAATCATAAATTGAAATTTCGAGCAACTATATAATACCAACTTAAAGGTACCATCAATAGGACAACAGTCAAGAAAAATTAGAAACATGAAATAAAACAGGCGAAATTACCATAGCTGATTAGGACATAAAACATCTTTAGATATAAGTATTTAGTTTCAGGCGACTACCGCAATTCAAGGACCCTCCGGGGGGGGGGGTCGTTGCGAATTATTATTAAAATTAGTAAATATTTTAATAAAGATAAATTGAAATTGTCCTGTGGCGCGTCACAGTACGACATATTGATAAACCACGTCTTGCGCATCAAAGTATGAGATGGCCATGATTTTATTAGCAAATCCCACCACTTTAGCCTTTTTTTTAGTATTGACGATGCTGAAACTTTTCACACCACGCTGTGTTGTTTACTCTCGGGTTAAAATGGCGAAGCGAAGTTTCATTACCAGTTGGAAAAAACGCTTTACCATCTTCTTGTACTATTATTTTGAGCTCCACATGAACTTGCACGTAAACTTCACGTTCGTTGGGAGTAATCAATCGCTGATCCTACCGCGCACAAACGCGCCTCATATACAATTTTTCCGTTACCAAACTACGGCAGAAGTCTAATGAAATATTTGGGATCTCTAATAATGGCTTAATGTGATTCCTCCATCTTTTGGACACTTTCAGCAACAGTGCTGAAGTTTTTTTTCTGTTAAAGCTGTGGTTCAAGTCCCGGACTAATCATTTTCGATGTCTTCCACTTTTGAACATTTTATACCATTAATGAATTGTGCTATAAGGAATAAAAAATACCCCACAAGCCTCCTCTAACAACGAATAAGTCTCAACATGTGGCAATTTCGTGGTTCCCTAGACGAAACCGAATACGCCTCAATTCGATCGTTTGGCATCAGTCGCAATTGAGACTGAATCAAACACAATTGTTATTAAGTAATAGCTAAGACATTATATCAGGTTTCTAACACAACAACTGTACTTTACCGCGAAAATTGTCACGGTAAAGAAATTATGATCATTCATATCGTATCTAGCAAAAATTAGGTCATACTTGTTTTCGTGGGTATGTTGTCACGGTCTCACCCTGACACTTTGCTAATTAATACTGTTTTATTTAAATTTATTTGAAAGTACTCTGTATATATCCTTAGATAATTTTTAGTAAGAAATAGGTATGGAATTTTTTGCATTAAATAACAAATATTCGCTTTTGTTTGAGGTTTAAAGATACTTGTTCTAGTGAATAATAACTCTTTTAATTATTTCAGTATTTGAAAACGGTTGTTTATAATTAATCTAAATAATTTAGAGGGATTCTTTCATTTAGTGTATTCTTCCTGTACGGTATTGCTATCTGACGTAAATATTTGAAACTATAAATACTTGTTGAAAGTTTAAATTCAATAATCAACAGGTTTGTTATTTTCCACTTTTTTGCTGTTTTTGGCGTGAGCCGCCTTGAATTAAAATATTTTGTGCTTTTCTTTATCGATTATTAGATGCACAATACTGTGTTCATAAAATTTCTATATTTGCTGTTATAGACGTTGTTCATAGTTTGTACAACGGTACGCTCTAATTAATCTCTCATTGTGTGATTAGTAATTTGCTTCTGTTCTACCTTTTTCTAGTTCGACCTTCTGGATCTTAGTTGTGTGATTTTCGTTATGAAATGTACTCGCTCATAACGATGGCCTCTACTAGATGGTAACATGTTGAACCCATCGTAATTAAAGGGACGTCCGCTTGCTGCACTGATACATGAAACAATTCTAATCGTCGTAAACAATTATACGCGCATAGTTAGTTAAGTGTTTCTTAACGTACGGGCTTAGGCTTCATTACGAATAGCTTTCTTAATGTTCATTTTGATAAAAAACAATCTGAAACCGTCCTAAAAATGAATATAATTATTTTATTGGAACACCTACGTAACTATTGTGCCCTCTGCATATAAATTGTGGTTTGGAATAGTTAGTTTTTTTTATGAAGATGCTCTCCGATAATTTCCTGTGATGTTTTGTTTAACATGTGTTGATTTTGCGAGAAGTGATAACTTCTTACTTAAAATTTCACGTGAAATTTATATATGCTTAAATTTAAAAGTTTCTATCATCTTCGTTAAATATAAAATCAATTAAGTATTGAATACTGTCACGGTCTTACCTTTAGCTTCAATTTATTTTACTTTAATTTTAGTAAGTACATTTAGTACGCCCTGTATATAGATATTTAAAATTTCGTTTTGAATGTTTCTATGGGTA
>JAHWXV010651955.1:0-14748 GCA_024586415.1 Phrixothrix hirtus
TGGCGCCACGGGCAAACGGTACACTTTTGTATATAGGTAAGTTGATTCCAATCGACTTATTTTGATCCCCAGAATACGTGGTAGCTCTATGTCCCAACAGCTTTGAGACAAATTCCAAGTATCGACAGGATCATTTGGTTTACTCCTATAAGCCTCACCTATTACAGCAGCAATATGAGATCTTATTGTGTTCTCAGCTCGAGTTTTTCTACATCTAGGGGATATCTTTGACAACTTATATTTATTCTTCGTAAAATAATATAGCGTGCTTTTATCAATTTCTTCCTTCGTTATGTTATCTGCGAACTCTACTTGTTCCACAGCATTTTCACAAGAATATTCATCTTCTTTTTCTTTCTCCGACTCTTCTACCTTAGTGTCAGTTTCATGAGCACTAAATTCACTGTCACTTCATGAATACTCACTAATATAAGCATCTTGAGCCTCTAACTCTAGTTCAGCATGCATTGAAATGCTTTTATTGTCCATTGCGTAAATATTAAAAAAAAATTTCCTACGGTATGATGGGTCACTTTTGACCCACAAGTGCGTGTAATTCGGAAACAATAACCGACTTCAATCAACTTAAGTAAGTGACTGATAAAACATCATAATGTAAGAAAATTCACGAAAGCACAAAGCGGTGTTGTAAACGTGACGCATCGAAGATTACCGAAGTAAAGTCACCCGGGTCAGCATTGAGCCAGCATACCAGTTAAGGATTAAATTAATGATAGGATTTATGATAGAAATGTTACAAGGTACGCTTGCTCTTTGAATAGCATCATGCCGTATAGCAACAGAATCTTTTTATTAATAGTAGCATGCATTTTAATCTCATATTCCATAGAATGCTACGTTGCTATTGGTAGTTTATGTTGAATTTCGCTTCAATTAATTTTCCAACATCCATTTACATGTAAATTATAATGGGTTTCCTATGCATTTGCAATTTTGAGTACTATTTTCAGTTTAAAAGGAATTTAAACTAAAAAATTGAATTAACTCAGTTATACGGACTTATAATTCAATTTTGACGACTTCGTCTTTTAATTTTAAACGTGAAGGATATTTTCACTTTCTTCCTGATTATTTGATTGCTCAGATGGCGTGATTTGTATGATAAAGAAAATACGTACCTCCCGGCAGTTCTGTAGCGGAACGCGTTTGTATACGGCTTTGACAAGAAAAGATGTACTTCTTGTGCTAATCATTGGATTGACTATGGGTATTTATGATTGCACCATTATTCAACTAAGTTCTACGGTTCGCTTACAAAATTTTTCGTTTGCTAAAGAAGTGCTTGCGCCAATGTAGACCTGTATTTAACAGTAACGATGTTTGCGAATCATCTAAGTAAATTTCAGCCATCTAAATTGAACTAGTTCACCTATTAAGCTATCTACTAACTTCTCTAGGAACAAATTAACGGAAAATCACAATTTTATATTATTTTGAAGCCATTTTGTAACTGTTCAAAGCGTAGTCTTTAGGTCACAGGTTCGATAAAGCTGATTTATATTTTTAAAGCCAGGATTACTCATCAGAGGTGGTATGTTCAGTACAGCCTGGTAGAGGGCACTAAGGCTCTCTCCCGGAACAGTTCGTATTCGGTTATCCTAAAGAGGAGAAAGTTATGTATTAAAATGGAGCGGTCCTCGAAAGTGGTCGCAGCTTCTCATGTGAAACGATCATTTCACAATCGTATATTTAATAACTAAGCTCGGAGGAAATAATAAGATAAATAGAACCTTCAAAGGTAATTTAATTCTTAACTAAGGAAATAATAATTCAAAAGAACATTTTGTACATATTTACATTGGCTTATATTTAATAATTGTAATTTAAACAATTGGATTTTAAATAATCAAAAGCTTTCAATGCGAAAAGGTGTTCTTAGTACATATATGTATACTTACACAGACGCGTAGCGTCGCTTTCGCTGTCTGCAAAAGGAACGTGCACCATGCCGTGTTACATTCGCACTCCTGATATTTAGGAATATCGCTCGGATAACTCAGTTTTCTTCCAGGTGCGCTAGGGGTCACGTTGCTTGCGAGCGTGTTCCTTAGTGCAAAGGTTTGGATGGTTCAGACGATGACTCCTTGGTCTATTCGTGACAGATGGCACTCGTTAAACCAAGACAGCACTGAATGCTGGCGTTAAACAGACTCTCGCTACTTACTCAACTCAAAGGTGTTTGACAACAGCGTGATCACGGGTAATAGCGGTGCTTGAATGTTCGCTACTGATTCAATTCAAGGTCCAGGCGTTCTGTCTATGCTTATTGCCGAGACAGAGCCGTTACAGAGCAACTCATCCGCTTTCGACAATAAGCTTGACAGGGTTGTATAAAAAGGGGGACTTCCTCCTTTCGGATGGTTGAACTAATTTCGCTGTTCTAATTCTGCGATGGCGGTTTTGAAATTATAATATAAACAATTCGTCGTGAATGGTTTGTGTACCTTGCAGTTAACAAAGCGCTTTTTAATTGAACAAAAATATCTCGACCTTATAGGCAAAGATACATCTATTCTTTGTACAAAGGATAGTGCTGTGTTAACTCGAGCAAGGGATTGCAAGAAATATACTTTTAGCTTAAAAGCTTCGACCTTTTATACATAATAATCGATGTTTCCTTCTCTTTTCTACGAACGTTATTGATAATTGTTATTGGGTCTTACACATATTGATAAGCGTACAGGTCGTGTGCTTTGATTAGCAATAATTTATTTATAACGTAATATTGCGCAATTCCAATTAATGCTTTCTTGTTAATTGAACTCGGTTTTGAGATTGCTTATGTTTGTTATATACATTTTGGTAGCAATTTCCATTCACTGTGAACGAATTCTTAATACTTTGGTTGTTGCGCAATATTTCGTCATCTATAAGTTCTAATCATTTACACTTTATTTACATGAAGGCTACTGAACAATATTTAGTTATTTTAAATTATTTCACGGTCACTTACTCTCGGTTAACTTCTTACGTTCTTTTAAAATGTCTTATAAATTTAATCTTCTGGTATTTTCGCGGAAACGTAAGACGCGCGTGATTTGTTGCAAATCGGGTTTTGCTTCGCTCTTTCACATTAACATTTTCGCTGGAAATTTACTCCTAGATTTTATTGTACAGTTCATTATTATAGTTTTACCGAAGTGCAAACCCTCAATTTGCTCTGTGTTTACATTAATTTACGAATTTTGAAGAACTGAAATCTATAAAATTCAAACGACCCTAGGGACTATCTTTCCAGGATCCAATACTAGATAAATTCGACCTTTGTATCCGTTTGTCATACTAACAAGCTAAAGTCTATTTTCACATAAAAAACTCTTTTTTTATTCTATTAACTTTAAATAATTATTTAAAGTCAATTTAGACAGTGGACTTATATTAATTTGTGAGTGAATTTACGCAATTATACGCAGTTATATGAATAACTTTAACATCATTAGTCATTATGTTACAATGATGATACTGTTGTAAAGAATATAATTTTTTCTAGTGAAGCTATCTACCTTTTAAGTGGTAATGTAAATAAACAAAATTGTCGTTACTAGGGTGTAGAAATTCCTTATTGGATGATGGAGAGTCATACTCAAAGACCTGAAAAAGTGAATGCGTGGTGCGGTATCGTTGACGGGAGAATTCTAGGGCCTTATTTTATCGACGAAAATTTAACCGGTGCGTTGTATTTCGATCTTTTTCGGGACAACCTCATCCCCGAACTAATAGATTTGTACCCAAATCCATTCCATACTATTCTTCTCAGGAACAACTTCCTCTTTCAGCAGGATGGGGCAACTCCGCAATACGCAGCCCCTGTCCGAGCCTACTTAGGTGAGGTTTTCCCAAGTCGTTGGATAGGGAGAAGGGGGCCGACTGAATGACCAGCCAGATCGCTAGACTATTTTTTATTGAGACACTTAAAAACTAAGATGTAACATAAACGCCTAGTGAATTTGGAAGATTTAAAAGACAGAATTCGTACAGAAATTGGACGTATCTCTCCTGAAGTTATCAACAATGTTCAAACAGCGTTAGTTAATCGCCTTGGTTACTGTCAGGTCGTCAACGGTGCACAGTTTGGACACTTAATGTAGTTACTTTTTATAATTTAGCATTATCAATAAATTTCATGACTTTTAAATTTTAATGTCATTTTTCTCGAAAACTTTCTCATATCACCTATATCAATTTTAACCTTGTTGTACGTAAACAAATACGCTGTTTTAAGATTCCGCTGTTATTTAAAAAAAAATATCGATGACATCATAATTTTCTGGAAAATGGCCGAAAATCTTATAAACATATACAAAAAAGTGGCAAATTATTTTAGTCGTTTGACATATCCAAGAAATTCTTCAAAAAAAAATTTGAACAATTTTTATCGAATATATGCGTTACTTTACGAAAGAACTGTATACAGGGATAGTTAAAGGAACATTTCTCTTTTATAATAACAATTTATGGCCACTATCTCATATTTAGTGACAAAAGAGTTTTTTATTTAGCAATGAGGGCAGTTGTACTATCTGAAGCTTTCCTATTTCGCATTAGATGATATCTTTTACTTACTGTATGTGGCAACTGCCTTAGAACCATATGATATACATAAATTAATTTAGAACCGAAGGCTACTTATATATGCAGAGCTTTCGAACCTCACTGTCACACCCATTCACGGCCAACTCCACTGGCTAGGAGAGAATTCGAGCTGTGACTTAAACGAGAGCAGACGTATATAAGTGAAATCTCGTTTAAGTTACTCACTTACTGCACTGTACCTTAGGCCCCTTTCCCCTAAAGGAAGATGGGTCGGGTGCAGTGCAAATAAGTACTCTACTTAATACACAAAGTGAATTATTCAAGAAATCCGAGACACAAGATTCAAAATTTACGAAGACAAGATTGGGCCACGGCCACATGCCAATTAGGGAACACAGAGGAATCCAAAGAAATTTTCGAAAAACACTTCCCAAAAGACGTCTTCGACAAGGGCACAAAAACTCTAACATGGACCATTCACGAATGTTCCTGCAATCTGTTAAAGCGTACTACAAATATCTATATAAAGAAAACGGAAGAAGGTCAAAAACGGAACCGACTACATAATAAAAATAAAAAAAAACCTGCCGCCAGCTCCAGCGAAGCGAGCAAAGATACAAAAATCAAACCACCCTCGAAGTCCAAAACCTTTTAAATTCAGAAATGGAATATTACTCTACCGAAGACTACGAAGCCACCAGTCAATCAATAGAGGCCGAATTTCAAACTGTTATAAATAAAAGAAAACGGGCCGAAAAATCAGAACCACTAGCAGAAGTAAGTACAGGCAATCGCTACCATGTATTAGAAAACGAACCAAACAGTCATAGCAGCAAAGACAATCCAAAAGTCACAGGAAAGCAGCCAAAATCAAACAAAGAAAAAACACTGCCCATTGTCCTTAGGTACAAAACAAAATGGGAAGAAGTCAACATAATGATGAAAGTTAACAAAATAAGCTAAGTAAGTGCTAAAAACTGATCAGACGGCATATCAATGCGGACTGCAAACATCTCAAACTTCAGACCGTTAACAAAAATACTAAACGACAGACAAATACCGTACTACACATACAGAAAAAACGAAGAAAAACCGCTTCACCTAGTTCTACGCGGTATGTCGGAAACAATGTCCGAGAAGGCAGTGCTGGACGACATAAAAAAACAAGAAATATCTGCAACTTCCACAAGATGTATGTACAAAGGGGGTAGCTAAAAAATTCCCATGCCTCTGATGTACGTGATACTAGACAGATTAAAAGCGGCTGCAAAAGCATGAAAGCAGTGCTCGGCTTTTCCATCAAATTCGAATTTCCGAAGGGGAGGAACACAACAATACAATGTCACCGTTGTCAGCGGTATAGCGACGCCCATAGCAGCTTTCACGCCCTCGGAAAATTTCTTAAATGCGGAAGAGAATATCTAGCCTTCCAGTGTACGAAAGAAAATGAAGCGCCTCCCACATGCGCGAATTGCGGGAGCGAACATCCTGATTACCAGGCGTGTGTTGCAAATCCTAAATATAGAATACCTCTCCAGCCAGTAACAACAAACTCGGCGACATAGGCAAAAATAACCGCTAGAAACAATCCCCAGGCAAACCAACCAGTAAACAATACAAGTTTTTCGACACTACTGGCGTGGTTGGGAAAAATCGACATCCAAAAACTGATAAAACTGCCAAGGTGACAATTCAAGGCATCTCAAATTTCAATAACGCTGGTGACATCATATTAGCAATACTCAACCATGCCTCAGACCTGGGGCAGCTATTTAGAAGCTAAACGGGTGCAAGCCCAGTCAAACCTCCGAAAGAAACTAGAAAAAGAACCACATACCGGAAAAACCCCGCAGTTACTAAGGACAAAACCTCTTTCTCATATGACAAAATAAAGAGGAGGCAAAAGTTAATAGAGTTGGCACTCCAAATGACAAATAGTTCATAGGTTCAACGGTTCACTAGCTAAGCCGGTTGACCTTCCTTCATCTAATTCCTCGTAGCGTATATCGAAAGTAATTTCAACACATAACATCATATTAAGTGCTTTTGCGTCACTGTAGGTAAACTTTTTCCACTGTTAATTATATAAGAGATAATTTACTACACGCTACGATATTAATTTCATATTTATATCTTACAAACAACTTTGAGAGAACTTACATTATTTTAAATAGATTTTATTAAATATAGCATAAAATTTATATTCCATGCTTATATAAAGCATTATAGTTTTTTACATAAACATTTGTTATTTTAATTTAAGGGCAATAAAACCTTTATAAAATACATTTCCTTATTAATATTATATTTTACAACTATATGGCATAGAGTGAAGCTTTCATATGAAAAGTTAGCATAAGTTGCATTAAATGCTTAAATTGCACGGATAGATTTTTCTTCGATTGCCGTATCCCTAGTTAGTGTAAATTTAGTTTTTAAATTACCATTTTCAACAAGCTCGTTGACGTTGAAAAAACTGCAGTTCCACCCAATAATAATCAACCAGTATACGATTTGAAGTGCTTAATACAATTACCCCAATTGACATCCGCATAGTCTGGTTGCTTCCTTATCTGAAAAGAATCCATATTTTTAAATTTTTCTCCGCTGTAAAAATATGCCGACCTCGATCGATTTTAAACTTGCATCCCTTGGATATAGAAGCAAACATGCTAACCAGTACACCAATCTATATCGGCCGTAGATCACTGTTACCATTAAAAATTGATCGAAAATTGGTAGTCCTTTTCAGCTAATGTAAAACACTTTTTACTGAAATCCAATATTTTTTGTCGTGAAACTTGTTAAAGTTGCCCAAAACACCAACTTTATGAACTATGTCTAGACACACATTTAAATATATTAGATTACTAAACAGGTTTTTGTATAGCCAGTGATCGTTTTTTGTAAACTATTTTGTGTTTCGAGCTAGCAGTCATGTTTCAAGTTCGAAATTTCCATAAAAACGCGTTCCTTTAAATCATCATTCAAATATGCAGTAATTACGTACATTTGTTTAATTAACATGCAGTAAAAAATTAAAAATAGTGTGTAATATTAGGCTGAAAATTGTTTATCGTATAAATGATACAACCAGTACGAAAATGTTTATATTTTAAACATCAAAAGCACTAGGTTCCTTTTATTGTTTTAAACAATTGAATATCTGCACATTTGATAAGTGTTATTGCCTTTTAATGCGCGTAAGTTAAGGTTTTGCTTTTATCGTACATCATTGTTCAGTTTTTATTTATTACTTCATTAAAATGAAATTTAAGCTATTTAATTTAAATCAAAACTTTCCTTACTTTTAAATTAATTAATGTTTACTTTCATGATTTTTATATTCCCGTGCATTATGAAATTTGATTGGTTGCCTCATTTTACTTGTGCTACTGATAAGTACACACATGTTGAAAGTAACATTAAAATTTCTAAAACATAAGAAGCCATCTTATGCTTATATTTTATTTAATTACAGCAAAGCATCGCGAGTAACGTTGACTTCAAATTTACAATTGTATAATTATATTGTCTTATTCTATTTAATTAATTATTTTAATTATTAATTCACTTTACATAACTGTAACCTTTGATCCAATCTTAGCCCTTACTAGAAAGTTCTTAATACTATTTTCGATCTTGCCAATCATATCGTAGAGTTAATTAAACAGATGCTTATTAAATTACCGATTATTGTGACGTTACGGTTTTCTCTAATTACGTCACGAGGAAAAATTATCTATATTTTGAGGCCAGGTTCTTTCTTCACAGGACTCTTTTGAAGGGGACTTTGTTGTTCATACCTGGCTTGTTGATAAATAATAATGCAATAAACCCTCATAAGTTATGTATTACAAATAGAAGTATCTGGATGATTAATTACAAATAAAAATTATGTACAAAATGAGGGTGAAACGTTCATAATAGTTATATACAAAATAATAACGGAAGATTCGAAACAATTACGTAAACGTTCTCTAATACTGAAAAAAATATGTACAAAGTAAACTAAATGAAATAATCATTTAGTTGTTCTTTTGCGTCTACAACAAAGGCAATGAAATATTGAATTTTTAATTCGTAATGCTGAAACAATGAATCTATTTAATTATTGTTGGTGGCAATCGGTTTGTTTCGGCTAGTGTTAATTCTAGCAACGGACGGATGATACTATTGAAATAGTATCAATAAAATAAATTAATTAGCACTTCTCATGAAAAGGCTTTAAACCAACGATAATTAATTTATACAGGCATTAAACAAATGCTAGAGTGATTTTGAAAGTTGTTTAATAACGGATCCCCTATCAATGTTTCTTGCATCGATACATAAACGATTTTTAATAATCGGCTTAAAGGACTTTATGGGTTCCTGTCACATATAACTTTTGCGGTCTGTATAATAATTCGTAACGCCAGGTTTTATGTCACAAGCAACGAAAAGCGGCGTTTGCGAGTCTGTCGGATTCCTGCGCCGAATTGTACGTGCAACTACGGCAACAAATAAGATGTCCTCGCACAATATATGACGGATACTTCAGTTTCCTTATAGCCTAAGCAACCTTCAGCGATGATGATCATTACCCAAGCAACAAAATGCGCTCGACCACGGCGGAAAGGTTGAACAACTTCCAAGATAAGACAAGGTTTGTCGGTTCGGCTGTATGTTTTAAATCAAACGTTGATTCATTAAGCGAGCCCCACCATAAGTGTGAGGCTCGATGTTTACGGTCACGCAGTCGGATTCGGAGAACGTCGGCTAAGTAATTGGAGTTCCTGACTTAGCGGTTAAAGTCGAAGTTCTTAGCTTAGCGGTTGCAATCGTAGTCCCCTATTCGTTCTTGCGCCGCTCTTTATATACTAATTTAGGACGCTGTATCTTTGTTCCACTGGCGTAACTTATTTTTTATTTCATTTTTGCGCTTTACGATAACCTCTTGTAACATGTTAACCTTTAAAATGGTAACATCTTATTTGATATATGCAATTACTTCACTTATTTTAACTAAATACATTATTTGTAGTTTGTCTAATTCTAATTAGGCAAGTTACTGGATTTACAAACATTAATATATATAATTACTTAAAGTTGCTTTGACTTTTACGTAAGCCTGAACGACGATACATGGTTGGCGAGTTGAGGTTCTACCAATATAATTAATTATTTTAATTATTAAATTTTTCCCGCACTCCGCAAATTCTTAAAGTCTTTTACATTGTCTTTTTAACTTAAATATTAAAAAATTAAAACGCGCAAAACTGTATCAGTTTTTATAATCGCGATTTTTATGTCATATACTGGTACTTTTACACTATAATCGTTTGCCATTTGCAGCAAATTAGTTTAGCATTTAATTTCATATAACTCATTAGTAATAGATTTTTAGCTTACGCCTTATAACTAGATTTGAGTTTATTAGTTAGTTGAAATTTATAATAATATAGTTTTTCAATTAAACTGTCTTTTGTTGTTGATTAATATTAAGAGTTGTAATATTACATACAATGCAACTATTCGGGTATTAACGTTGAATCTTTTAGTTTTGAGGTAGTAAATATGCTTTCAGGCCTCCTAGTAAAGAAATCAAGCATCATTGCTATTTTAAATTCTCAACATTCACCTTTTCTGAGAAGAAATCAAGCATCATTGCTATTTTAAATTCTCAACATTCAGCTTTTCTGAGATTGAATTTGAAATCTATAACTGCAGGTTGTTTTAGATTATTACTATCCCTTACCCTATGTGAAATATAGATAAAAAGTATTGTTTTCGTTCAAAATTTTTAATCTCGAAATTGTGTGTGCGTGCGTGCGTGTGTGTGGGTGCGTGTGTTTGCGTGTGCATGTGCACCTGTACGCGTGCGCGGGATTTACAACTATCAAGTCGCTTTACATTATTAATTTCTCTTACCCTATATGAAATATGGATAAAAGAGAAAGTATTGTTTTCGTCTAAAGCTTTCGAAGTCGAAATTTTAGTGGAAATACACATTTTTGGGTCCCTGAGCCAGATAATCATGTTTTAGAAATTGGTTTGACTCTTTATGTGTGTATGTGTGTGCGTGCTTACGTGAATTGGTGTGTGCTGCATATGTGCCTACGCGCGTGCGTTTGTGCATACGTATGTGCGTGCATTAGTGAATGCGTGCATGCGAGTATGTGCGCATGCGCGTTTCTACGTGTGTAATTGTGTCCGTCTGTTTGCCTGTCCGTTCGTGTATATCCATGTCCGTGGCCATGTCGGTTTCCGTGACCGTGTTCGTGTCCGTGTTCGTGTGCGTATATTATTGCGTGGTGGGTGTGTTTGTGATGGGTGTGTTTGTGATCAAAATATCTTGAAAAGTCGTAGATAAACAGTGTTTTATATCTGTGTTTGTATCCATCCTCGCATGTGACTGCAACAATTTCACTAAAATCATGCAAAGTGTTCTAAATTTCGCATAAACAAAGTAAATCTATGGCAACAGCGATAATTAACTAACTAAAATTTTATATGACCGCAAGCGTTACTACACCGTGAATAAAATTTGAATAGCATTTGCCATAAAGTACACCATGATAAATTTAATGATCTATCAATGCCAAAATCTATGTTACTCTCTTCGACCTTTTCTTTAATTATTCGAAAGTATAAAATATAAAGTACGAGGGTGAATCAAATATAAACGGCAATTTTGCTGGTGACAGTAGCAATCCTGTCTGGGCCGAGTGTAACTGTGAGCGATTGTTGTTTGGTTTATTAGGAATGGGGGAACAGCTTAGTTGGCATCAGCACTGTGTTCTGTGGCCAGTACAGCCACGACCGAGCAAGAGGTACATCGGTCTGTTACGCAACGCATCGTCATAAAACTTTTAACCAATGAAGGCATTAAACCTTCTGAAATTTTTACTCGTTTGCAGGCACAGTTTTGGGACACTACACTGTCTCAAAGTCGAGCGTATACGTGGGACAGAGAATTTAGGGGTGGATAAAAACGTGTCGAAAACGAAAGCCACCGTCGACGCTCACGGCCAAGTCTTACAAATGGCAACATCAGTGCTGTTCAAGAGCTTACTGAAGAGAATATTTGAAGCTTCCAAATCGGTGGCAGAAGTATTTAGATAACCCAGGAAACTACATTGAGAAGTATTGAAGGTATAGCTTGTGTATAATATTATTCAATAAATATATTTTTAAAAATTACCGTTTATATTTGATTCACCCTCGTATATACCTCAGGACTAAGGCTTTCTTAAATTCCCGGAGAGATGATTTATTTCTCGCTACTAAAAGAGGCACTTTAGTCCCTAGGCATATACTATACTATTATACTCTAGGTTGCCTTTAAATATAGTTTTAATAAAAATTTAGGAATTCAATAATCTACTACTCATAGAATAAAAAACTATATATAGGACACATATATAGAGCTACGCTCCAAAACTTTAATAAAATCTAGAAAACATCCATAACTTCTTGGTTATACAAGTTTACAATTAAATCACAAAATTGGATTATTTCTAACGGGATGTTTAAATAACCTTGGAGATACCTTTGCGCCTCAACTTTTGTACCCACAACAAATGTTAATAGAAAATAATGTAAACAAAGCTGCATCGTCCAGTTCATCACCTACAATTTGATAGTATTGTTACAAAATTCGAAATAACAGTAATTTTATAGAACATTCTAGAACATTTCATGGAGCACTGTAGAACATGTCTTGGAATTGAAATAAATGATCTTATTGCGAACACGAATGACTCTTTACGGTAACCGATCTCCATCTAAATAAATTCCAGATCAGAAATGAGTCATGACATTGCAATTTATTACGTCAAAATTATGACTAATTTTATTCTTTAATGTTCTAGGCTTTCTCCTCTCTATACAGTGTGTTTTTTTGACGACGTATTAGACGTAATTCGAGAACTAAATATTATTTTCATCTCAAGCTTTGGTTATGAACATAAAGTATAGAAGTCTATATAATGAAAATATTTTCAAATTTGGATCTTCTGATAATATCGAAAGTTAAAACCTCAACTTCATTATTTTAAATGGAATACTAACGCTTTCAAATTTCTTTTCAATTCTTCTATTTATGTTAAGTAATTTTTATTAAGAATTCCTTATACCAAAATCTGAGTTATAGAGATATTAGTATTTCTTTGAAAAAAATGCAAAAAATGGTACCATACATAAACATCAATAACTCGAAAACTAGATAAAGCAATTTGTTGAAATTAATTTTGTATCACTACAGAAAAAT
Organism: Phrixothrix hirtus; assembly: GCA_024586415.1. Classification (NCBI taxonomy): domain Eukaryota; kingdom Metazoa; phylum Arthropoda; class Insecta; order Coleoptera; family Phengodidae; genus Phrixothrix; species Phrixothrix hirtus. The sequence continues at coordinate 12,809 of JAHWXV010651955.1, forward strand.
AGCAATTAGTGATACTAGTAAATAGAGAATGAAATTATCTATCTAACGGTATAGCATATCCTTATACTTATATTCCATATTTTCTAGCTATTAACATTTCGTTTTTCACTAAAAAAAAGTTAAATAAAACAAAGAAGCTTGTTAATTTTAATACCAAAACAAGTAAACAATAATATGACGTGAGTTCGGCATGGCATGCATTAACATCTAAAAATCTAAGGGTCCTGTTAAGCATTGAATTATATATCATCTCGAATTTTTCTGCGATCTAAACCTTCAAACGCTACTCTAACTTGTTCCATTAACCTCTATTCGAGCACTTATTAATGTTAAATAAACTTTGTTCTTCATATTTCCCCAAAGGTAAAAATCTAGGAGTTAGGTCAGGTGATCTTGCAGGCCAATTCCTTAAACCCAAACGCCTTATTCATTTATCTTCAAACATATCGCTCAGTTCTTCGGTCATTTGTGTACTATAATGTGCTGGAGCACCATCTAATTAACACCAACACGTGGCTAATTGGTTTAATGGCAGGTTTTATAAAGAATCGTTAACTACATTTCGTAAAATGAACAAATATTTGTCCGAGGTTAAATTTTGTCATAAATGTAGTAACAGCATTTATTGTCCATTAATAAACATAATATATTAAAACTAAATTTGTGTTGAAAATTCTTTTCCCTAACAAGGTGTGGATTTTCCCTTGCCCTGAAATGTAAATTTTGTTTGTTGAAAATGGCTTCTCTCGAAAAAATAATTTTTTTAAAAAATTTAGGATTCTCTTGCAGATGACTTAAAACAGTCTCGTTGAATTCTACTCTTCTCTCTGAAGCTTGAGGAAGAAGCGCCTGATCTGATATGTACTTCAAAGGATGAAATGAATTCTTTTTTGGTATTTTCTGCAAAGAAGAATTCTGCTTCACCAGAAGGTAGTGATGCATTTAGGTGTGTATGGAAATAAGTTAGTGCTGAAATTTGCATTTCTTCATTTGCTGTACCAGGCTTCCTTCGAGTTATGTTTGCATGTATACTACCAAAGTTCAAAAAATGTGTTTTCAAAATATTAAATTTTTTCTCGATCATTGGTAGTAAATCCGGATACTTAATTGAATTCCTTTAAAAAGAACATAAAGTAAACAAAATTATCCATATACTCTTCGTTGAATATTCAGAAATTTCTACTAATAATTCTTTGGTATTCACCAGAATAACCGTTTTCCATTTTTTCACCAAAAAGTGTACCATCGCTAATCCCATTAAAGCAAATATTATAAGTGCATAAAGCAAAAGTTGTAATTATGATCTACCAAACTCACTATATTTAATTGTGTACCGTTTTCGTTTGTTTTATCAGCAACTACTTGAAGTGAAACTTTTCTTCAGAAGGTTGTTCATAATTGAAAAACTAAGGGCTTTAAATATAGGAATATGCTATACAATTAGATAAGAAATTTTATTATCTATTTATTGGTATTGTTAATTATAGGGAGTGCTATTTAATAAAAATTAGTTTTTGCTGTTTCCCTATCGTGACAGAAAACGTTTATCTTATCATCTTTGCCAAAAGCTATAATGACTTTCTTTGTATTGTATACAGGCCCGATGTATGGTCTTACTGTTGTAATAATTTCAACAAATTACTTTATCTTGTTATCGATATTAATATTTATGTATGGTGCCGTTTTTTGCAATTTTTACAAAGAAATACTAATATCTTAAGAACTGTCAGATTTGGTACCGCGAACTCGTAATAAATACTATTTAGTATAAATAGATGAATCGAAAAGATAATCGAAAACGTTAGCATTTTATTTACAATAATGAAGTTGAGGTCAACTTCTGGTATTAGCGGAAGAGTTTACGGACGTTTCGCCCCCGCCTTTCCACCCCCGACCGTTTCGACCCGTCGTTTCATCACCAACAGTATCGCCTCCTAACT
>JAHWXV010651983.1:0-19333 GCA_024586415.1 Phrixothrix hirtus
TTTTTATATTTACCTGTGCATTGAAAATGTGGAATTGGATAGAAGTTCAATAGCATTCTTTTCAATTAAGGATTTTACAGTTGCATTCAATTCATTAGAGATACAAATGAAATCTTTGAAGCAAGGCATATTTTTTATTGGAATCAGTTTGTATAGTTCTTTCACACACATTTCACATCAGTTTGTGATATTATTTCAAATTGACTTAGTGATCTACAAAAATACAAGAGTTGAGTAAAATGTAAATGAGTTTAAAAGATTACAAAGCTTATTTGTAATTCTAATAAATATCTCACACCTTGTACATATAATTGGTAGTGCTGAAATATGTTTACATTTTCCACTTTGACCTGCTTTGCAAGAACATTCAAAGCAATTTATGATAGCGTCATTCCCATTAGTTCAAAAGGTTCCTTGAATTATATGTGGTGATGCTTACAGAGCACTTGTCTGTAAACATAGTACATAAACACTTATTTTGTTTTTGGACCAGTCTGTAATTCCACATAAAATAATATGTCCTGCTTCTAACACTTCTTCTCCTTCACAAATGCATCTTGAATTTCTTTTAGCTTCAAGATATTTGAAGTAATCCACCAAAGAAAATTTTATTTTGGGCGTTTCATTCTATATAACCTAAATAAACAATGAATGTAAAACGTTATCAAATCATTTAAGGATTTGTATATTATAAAGACATATTAGTTATTTACTATCAACATTGATTTGTTAGTCTTATAAAATCAATGTTATCAATTTATAGATTTACCGTAAATGGCATACATTACAAAACAAAACTATATAGCTTAATTATGAATTTAATATTATGTATAGAAGTTTACATAATTTCTGCCATGGCGTTATAAAATTCTTCACACAAAATTCCGTATAAAAATTACAATCTTTGTAGTAAACCGGATTTTAACGGTAATTGCAATTTACTATATTACCAAGCCAAAATAAAATTATCGCTTAGCGCCATCTCGCTGCATAATTTAGAATTGTTTAGATAAAATATTCAATTAAAATTGACTGTGGTGCTTATAGGGAAGAAATTTGTCACTACTACTTTGAATTCCCCCTCTTAAATAAGTATATCTATAAATAAACAGCATTACAAAAAATCATAAAAAAAATAAAAATAAAACAGTAAATTTATCGATTTAGATTGCAAAATGTCAACTTAGTGAAAATATTTAACCTGTACATAATTTTTATGAGCAGAGTTATAATCCACTTATAACATTTCCAATTTGCCTGCATTATACCAATGCAGTGCACATCAGCCATTTTCCTTTTACAAAAATAATACAATATTTTGCAGTTTTACTAGTTTTCATATTATTTTTTATAAATGAAATGCAGCTGATATGCACTACATCCATGCAGTACATATTCATAAATTGGAAACATTATTAGTAAAAATACCAAGTACAATCACATTATTTATACCAGTAATTATTGAAATGAGATAGAACTAGGTATGTAAAATAATTAATTACAGGTATTGCCCAAACGTTATGAACACATATCACTACAACTGTCAAAGGTCACCTAAAAATGAACATTTAAAATTAAATAATTTCAAGTGCAACATGTGCATCAATAAGATTGTAGTCAGGATCATGTGAACATGCCATATGCATCTTGAGCAGTGAATATGTTAAAGGAAAAGATGTCGATGAAGGTTCATAATATATCAAAAATAATATGTCAATAAAAAATTGATAGGTATACGTGAAATGGAGTCTTACTTCTACTATTACAACACAATAAACCTTATTATCTCCATGTGCCAATTTTCCGTGGATAAGTTGATAGAAAACATTACTAGAGAAGGAGGCCGCATTCCAGACATGAAGATGATCAAAAGTCATATACTCAATAAGTATGGGAAAGACAGTGATTTCAACAAATAAACTGAGGTAGGGAAACTTTTTCTATATGTGTTGTATAGATTTAAAGAAAGAAAAACCATTTCTGAATAACCTTTGGTATCAGAGCTATACATATACAGTCAGCATATAAGACAGCTGCCAACATCATTTCCTTACCTCCCACAGAAAATGCAGCACATCAGCATTCACTACATCAGTGGCTTGGAAACGAAAAACCTCCAGAGAAATGAGGACAGGAAAAAATTAAAAACGGCCTCATTCCAGTCTTGTACAACTACTCAAGCACCAGCTTCTGACAGCTTGCTAAAACTCGTATCTTGTAAGTATATGAAAAACTGTCAAGGTAACTGTAGCTACAGAAAAGGTAAGCCTGGACTGTTTATGCCCCTGCTTGAATTACATTGTCACATGTGAAATCATTAGAATAACAACTTCTGAAGATGCAGAAGAGATGGATTAAACTCTTTTTCGGGATATTTAGGCAAATAAAGTTCAGGAACTTGATAATGCAGGCAACAATTTTTCATCATCTTCAGCAGCTGATTTGATTCAGTCAGGATCTTTCAAATAGCCGAACATGACAGAATACTTAGCTGATTTTTTTTTAATGCTTTATAGATGTAATACATACATTCATTAAAATGAAAACACACATGCATTATGCATGTGCATTTCCATAAATAAAGCATTTAACTGATTTTTTAAGTAGCATATGTATTTCCAAACCTGTTTCCAGAATTCAATAAAGCCACAAAAATTAGACATTTGTATTTTGAAATTTTAGAAAAAGGTTTGAAATGTAAGAGGCCCATAGTAAAGTGTGATAAAGTTATAAGAGCTGATTATATTTCCAGCCTATCCGTTTGTCTAATAAAAAAACTTTATACACATAAATTGTAGTAAATGTTATCTACTTCATTTTGATATAGGACCCTTTTTTTTAAATCCACGATTTTTGCTTATAACTTGAATTCTAGGAAAAATTTGAGGTGTTAAATTTGAAATTCATCTTCAGCATCCCAAAAACATGAAGGAGCCAAATTGCAAAATTCTTTCAAACTTTCTACTATTTTTTACTATTTTACTGGTCTATGTACAAACATTTTAAAATACAGCAATTGATTTCATAATATTAAATTTTCTTTTAAGAAATTTAAGGATTTCTCATATTTTATATTTTATTAAACTTTAAAATAAAACCTAGATTAAATTCGCTAATTATATACTGTACATATAAGAAAATAAATAACTATTAGTTATTGCATTTTTAGTAAAAGAATATTGTTATTATTTATTTTTACTGCCTCCTAGTAATCTCAATTTTTTGATAATTCGAACAAGCATAGTACTACCTAGTTCAGATTAGATCTGCTGTATTATTTTTCAAGGATTTCACTTTATATATAAATTTCCTAGAAAATTATGTGCAATTAACTATTAACTGTACACTCACCTTTGATAAATAGGATATAAATTTATTAATAGTTTAGTAATATTGTTCGTCCGCGGCCGTTAATTAATCATTAATGTGATTTACATTGAATTTATTATGGTCGAACGAACTTTACCTGCAGACAAACTCAATTTTAGTTTTGTTCTAGCAGCTTTAAGTCTACCACCTGACTTATTTAGTCTTTAACTAATTTAAACTTTGTTTAAGTATAAACCAAATAACACAAACAAATTAAACCTTCAAAAATTATTTATTATGTATAAACAAAAATGTATATTTCAAACAAAATTTAATCTATAATGTGATACATATAAGGATCGCAAAGTTAAAATAATATTGTTTATGTAATATTATTTTAACTAAACCTAAATGTAAACAATCTTATGTTGTAACAATCAGTACAGTTATTTTACAAAGAAAACGTACTCTTATAACTGGTTTTCCTAACAAAAGGATTATTGGCATCAACTGTTATATAACCTTCTTATGAATTATATTATTTAACAATCTATTAAATAATTGGTGTAAAGACATTTATGACCTATGATATAGAAGTTTAAATCAAAACAATTAATTTAATTAATTAACAAAATAAAGATAATGCTCCAAATTTGATTTATTAAATGTTTGTTTCATAAAATGGTGTTTACTTTCAGTACTCATGTAATAATTCTCAAATTACTAACCTCGGTTATTTTCTTTTTGTTGAAGATGATTCTTTATTTTAGAGTTGTTACTATCACACTACTTTTTCTACTGACGGGATTGAAGTTCTTGTTCTAATTATTCCTGAAGGATGGGTTCAAAATGATGGAACTTGCTGCTACCTTTAATTTACCAGCAATTAAAACAGACGTAGAACTTAATCATGACTGAGATGCATCAATTAACAAAGCACAGCTTTAGACTTATTCACACACATTAATAGCACGCACTTCTCGTGAAAAAGGCTTGTTTAAGGGCTGTTTTGAGTTTTTATCTACATTACCCTTCCAGTTATTTTAAACTGACCAATAACTGCAGGTGTCATTTGAATTTAACAAATCACTTTTAAATAACAAAGTTCGTTATTTTGGTATCTGGAAATTTAGCCAAACATGCTATTTTTCAAATTCGGATACTTTATAATTTGCAAAAGTTTCCTAATTCCTAAGTTGTCTATCAAAGAAGCGTTTTAGGTAAATTTTAAATATCGTGTTCTTTAAAATGGTAACAAAACAACTGTCTATCGAGGATACACTAGAAACCTTTCCTTTGTTGAAAAGCGCCACTTTGATAGATTTGTTTACTTAAATGGTAAATCCCACTTTTAGTTTATAAAGGTTTTCTTATTTTGCTTCTAATAAAAATTTATTTTAACATATTTTTGAATAAATTTTTATTATGTTGTGCTATTATAATTAATATTAATTTTGATTGTGTCAACAATTTGCATAAAGTCAAATCATATCGCACATGCAAAATTATGGAATCACTTGAAATTTTAAGTTTTATTATTTTCAAATCTAAATCTGTAACCACATAATGAACAAGAACAACAAAAAGAAAGAAAAAACTGAATTAAAATAACAACTTCAACGAAAGTGATTTGGGTAATAAAAAAGAAATTACAAGATACAAAATTAATAATCAATGGGATAATAGCACGTGTTTCCAGCACTAGCAGTTATTACGGCCTGCATTGATTCATCAAGATCTCTAATGTAGTATTGGTTCATCAAATTTTATTCTTCAACAACTGCTGCTTCAAGCTCTTGGAGACTGGTTGGTGGAACCTAATGACTCTGTAACTCTCATCCAATGTAATCCCAGACATGCTCTATCGAGTTTATGTCTGGACTCCTTGCTGGCCATTTTCCGACTCCTGTTCTGATTGAGACTATATTCACAATATTATCAATTATTAGTTCCATATTTGAAGAATATTGAACTTTATACATATTTAAAATAATATTCTTCTCACCTGCACTTCTTTTCTTGGGAGGACTACACAAATTTGAATTTATATTCATCACGCTATACATGCTACTAAAAAATTCAAAAATGTACTAAAAATAATTAAAAATAAATTACCTACAGCCCCTATCTATTTGAGAAATAAGAAGGGCATAGTGAGAAACGTGATATAAGGAAGAATCGCATTTTTCATAAATCAACAACTTAACCTTAAAACATTACTTGCTGTAATTAATTGAATATGTTTATTAAAACACCAAATACACAAAACAAGTATCTATCGAGGATACACTAGAAACTGTTCCTCTGTTGAAAGGCACCACTTTGGTAGATTTGTTTACTTAAATGGTAAATCCTATTTTTAGTTTATAAAGATATTTATAAGGTTTTCTTATTTTGCTTCTAATAATAATAAGTTATCATGTTTTTCTAGCTAAAATTGAAAATAATCAGAGTTTGCAACATCCCTGAAAGTTGATTTTGTGTCTTTTAGTACCTTTTGGGGGCTTTCTGCAACAAATTTGCTTGCTTTTCAAATAATTTTGACAAGAAAAGGCTTACTAATCTATAACATAGAATAATTTTATAATTTTCTCCTTTTTGCATTTCCAGTATTTACAAACGGCAGTGAATTATTTTGTAACCAAATTTTTCATATCTCCATTGTTATTTCTATGACTTGAACACATTCAGATGTAATATATAAAATTTATTGATTTAGACATAATATGCATTGAAGAATACTTATTATAGTAAATAAAATTTATCTATCTATCTTATTATCAATGAAATTCCAGAAACGGTCATTATCTTACATTAAAATCTCTTTAAAAATGCCCTACTTACGCAGTCAATGAATTTTTAATAGCCTGATAAGTTACTCAAATTTTGTTTATAAACGGAACTCATTTTCAAATAAAAGGCTTGCAATTTTATAAATTAATTAATGCAGAATCAAATGTAACATAATTTGCATGCTAACAAAAAATTTTAAAATACAGACGTTTCAAAATATGATTGCAATGACATGTAAAGGACCATTATTTCTTTATCAAAAATTAAGGCAGAGAACAATTTAGATCATATGTATTTCTTAAATTATATTTATTTATATAACAAGTGCCGATTTCAAAAATGGCCATCACTTGCCTGAATTGCTACTAACAATAAATGGAAAATGGCACAGTTTTAAAGCAACCAATCACATTTGAAACTCTTGATGTTCATGTGCCCTGGTTTATTTACATCTACTCTAGTTTGAAATGGTATAGACTCTAAATTCATCCTTAAACAAAGTATTGCTCCAGTCATTCACATCCCAGTCAATACATGTGTAGCATAATTGGAGTCTGGCAATGTGGCATTATCAGGTACTCTGATTCATATTCGTACTTCTCGAAGATGGTTTGTAAATGTGCACTAACATTTACGTTAAGATAGTTACTTTTAGTTCATTTCTTAACAATCTTGATGTGCAATGCTTTTTTCACAAAGTGTTTAGTCATGTAAAGCGCTCATCTACAACTGTTCTTGCCTCCTTACATCCGTCTCTTGTATTCCCCAGTTTCCCTGTACCTACGTACAACTTTAGAAATCATCAATTGTTGGATACCAAACACCGCAGTTGTATACCGTTGACTTCTGCCATCTGCATTTCATCAGCACTTGAATTGTATGCAATGTGAGCTGGAAATGCAATGTTCATTTTAATGAAAATTATCATTAAATTAACTATGAAAATTAATTAAGAAAGGGATATTCTAAATTGAACTTATGAATTTCTTTTAAGAAGAGAAAGGATGTTGGATGATCTAAAACTTGGAAAGTAACTTAAATGGCTCCAATTAAACTGGGAAGTTAATATTTGACATGAACAAAAGAAATTGCATACATAGCACATAGTAACCTAGGTGACTCCATAATTTTTTTGTGGTGTGTATTTTGCTGTCTAACATTGACTTTTACTAACCTATAATAAAGAACTTCACAGACACTTATTTTGTTTGATATGCAGAATTGCTAATGAAATAAGTCGAACATATTAATATATATGTAAATTTTTCTGTATTAATTGATTGATGTATTGTAATTACAAAGAAATTTTTTTTATGTAAGATTTTCAAGTCTTATAAATAGATTTAGCATAAAAAATGTATTATATTAATTAAACATAATTTTATTAATTTAGAACCAGACAAGAATTTTGCTTTAGAAAAGTATGGAAAAACTTCACGGTGTTTTGACCATACTAATCAAATGTGGGAAGAACGTTCCTGTAAACAGATGAGACAGTGGCTGCATTGGGGATCAGGTTGTTATGCTTATCGTTGTGAAAATGGTCGTTTACACATTATTGTAAGTTATTTCCAAAATGTTTAGTAATTACATTAATCTGATTGATATGTAGGTGGGAAATTATACCTACACATGTTACCATGCTTATCAAGAAATTTCCATTAGAATTATAAGTAATGACTGGTTGCATAAAGGAGCTATTATATGTCCTCCATGTAAAGAAATGTGTTTTGTAAGTAAACATTTTAAAATAAGACATATTAAATTTTTAGTGACTGTAGTTTATACAAAATATAATGTATTTTATGTTATTGTGTGGTTTACAAATATAAATTTCTCAATGAGGTTGAGCACACTATTCCATGTTCCATTGTTGTTTAATCTTGATGTAGATCAGCATCAAATGAAATTGTGGCTAGGAGATTATAATTGAAATTATAATTTACAGAGGTATTTGTATACTGCATAACTAGTCGTAAAAATTATGTTTTTAAACCATGGCATAAAATACAATTACATCTTCTTAACTTACAGTTTTTCTGACAAAATAAAATATTCTAAACATAATTTTTAATACAAGTTAAAAAAATCTCACATTAATCCTACTCCGCCCAAGAATATTTTACACCTCAAAAAAGTTATAAGTTGGATAGTTAAATCCATATTTTTTAAATTACTAGGAAAAGTGACACTTTCCTTTAAAATCTTGCAGAATTAGCTAAAGGAACACTTAAATATCACTAAAAGCAAAACATCAAAAACATATCTCTGGAGTGCTGTCAATACTCTCTTAGGTGATTGAGAGTTAAATTATTGGAAGCCAAGCTTATAAATGTTTATCTTAAAATATAACATATTTTAACATTTTCAACATTCTAGTGCCTGTTTATTTTAATGAATGCTCATTCTTGTAAAATGAAATATTTATTATTTACTTATTTTTTGTACATCTAAAATATTATGAAGATATTATTTTATTTATATATTACCAAAGAGTACATAATAACAAGAAGTGCAAGCTTAGCTGCTTTGAAATAGTAGTTTGATAAATGGGTTGCATAATCTTGCTAGTTATTTTAACATTTTGTCATTAAGCGAACTTAAAATAACAGTTATTCTAACTGCAGTGCTTGCAAAACATTTGTAGATCTACATTGTTGTTAGTTTAAGACAGCTTCAGATTACACAACTTGGAAATAACATTTTCTGTCACTGTTATATAGAAATATTTATTTCCATACAGTGGCAGCACTGATACTAACTTGCTTTAATTTTTGCATTGTGATAATTTTGTTGGTTGTTTAAACAAAAATATTTTTTATTTATTATGCCAATGTTGATAACTATATATTTTTTCAACTTTGTATTCTATTTAATTTAATTTTTCAATTTCTATCAAATTATAATTTTTAACTAGCAACGCATATTTATGAAGTAGAAGAAAAATTATTAGTGAAAACTATTTCCAAATATGACTATTATTAACAAAGTTATAAATTATTTCAGGTTAACAGTGAATAAAAAGTTTGATTTTTCTAATAGTATACATTAGTATATAATAGTATACATCATACTGTTCAGAACAAAAAATGTGCTGTGAGATAATACATGACGTTCTCTTGCGTATTATACCTATGCAAATAACGTCCACAAATAATTAAAATATTATTTACATTTACTTTGGGATTGATAATTGCAACGGTCACCCATCCAAATTACTGGACACGCAAAACATTGCTTAACTCCAGAAATTTTCTCAAATAACTTGCTCTAATGCATTTTACAGAGAACCAAAATTTTAATATAAAAGGACATCAAAGATATGCAAACCCTAGTTAATTATAATAAAATTGTTAGAGCCATTTTTGAGAAAATCACAAAAAACTTAAAAATTTCAAGAATAAACTGGCACTTCCGGTCATTAGATTTTAACTAAATTTTTGATGCCGCATACCAGGAAGGTATAAAACAAATACAAAATTTTATTTGTCTACGACACTTAGATTTATTACTTAGTACTTTCAGTTTTTAGATTTTTAGAAATTTATTAGAGAAATCTCTAAGTTCATATAAAATTATATTAAATACCTAAGAAATATACTAAGTTTAAAAAAAATCGTTATAGCCAACTTCAAGAAAATTGCAAAAAATGAAAAATGTCTAAAAATGACAAAGAATTAAGTGGATTTTTTGGTTATTCGATTTTAACCAAATTCTTAATTTCACATACAAAAGTAGTTATGACCTCAAATATAAATTTTTATTTAACTACAACTTTTAGTTTCATAGTTACTTTATTCCGAGTTAATGGTAAAATTATTTCCAGTTACTTGATTTACAGAAAAGTTTTTTGAGAAACAACCTACATTATATGAAAGGGCATCAAATGGCTAAGAAATAAACAAGTTTAAAAAAAATCGTTGGAGTTGATTTTGAGAAAATTGTGAAAAATCAAAAATGACAAGAGTAAAGCAGCACTTCCGGTTATCTGATTTTGATCAAATTGTTGTGGTTACATGTGTGATGGCAGAAAACTAAATATAAAATTTTGGTTACCTACAACTTTTAGTTTTTGAGATATCCTGTTTACATACACATGCACAAATGCACACACACACTCATGCACACTCACGTACTCACACAGACAGACACAGACAAACAAGCAGGTGGGCAGATGCATGAACCGCCAGGCAGACAGATAATGGTAGTCATGGACCTCCACGGCCCTGGAGGACAACATGCTACTATAAGCACAGGTGGACCATGCTAGTGGTCTGCATATAAATAAGCATGCAGCCATGCTATTTCTAGTTAGGTGTTTTATGGTTGCATGGGGTTAGTAAAATAGCAAATAATCAAACAAAATAACTATTATTGATGGAGTGCACAAATAAACTATAGTTTTGCTAGCATTCTTTTGAAGCAGTGTACAAGTGAATAAAATTAGTGCTTTGAAGTTTATACTTTGTCAAATATTATTTTTAAAGGTTTTTAAAACGTTGCTTTTATTTGTTTTTGATTTTTTTGCTTAATTCTCATAATTATCATTCAATCTAAAGTGTGACATTTTATTAAAGTAATACAGAAATAATTTTTAATCATGAAACTATTAGGTGTAGAATAACTTACAGAACCATACTGTCCCATCTATGTTAATAATTTTGACGATTCTGTGATCTATGGAAGCCAAAATAATATTTGTACTCGGCGCTCATGTGGATCACTTACGTTCCCTGGGAAGGCTAACTAGCAGTCCATATAATCGCATAGCACTTAACATGTTAAAAAATCTATTTGGTCATAATTAAACTCATAGAAAGAATGATGTGCATATTTACTGACTTTGAACATTTGCAAGTTAGCCTTATTAGGTTTTAAATGTCACTATCGGCAAATTCTGTTTTCTTATTATGCAAATAACTATGTTTAATTGAGGAAACGAGTTCTTTGCAGAAACAACTGATTAATAACTTAACATTTATTTATATTGCAAATAGTGCAAATAATATTAGATACTTAAATAAATACAAGTTTATTAAAAAGTTTGTGTAAATAAAAATACTCAAAAAATATGCCGAATATTTTCTAAAACTTTTATTTATTTACTTAAATTATGTCATTGTCTTCCATTATACTAACATTATCTGGGCAAAGGAGGGTTTGATTGACATTGGCCGTGTTAAACAAATTAACTTACCTTTTTGATTGTTTCACTTTAATGGCATTTAATTTCTTAAGTGATGCACTGTCATTAAAATTTACATCAACATGATCAACGCTGTCATTATTAACATTTTTATCACTTGTATGATGCAAAGACACTACATCGTCTAAGTCTCTTTTTATGAATATTAATAAAATAAGTGGATTTAAAATGCACAGAACATATGTTTTTCATGCAATTGATTATTGGAGAATTCAAACAGTTGTATATTTCCACAATTATTTAACCTTGAGCGTTTCTGGGGTTCCTTAACCAAGATCCTATAATAACAAATCGGAATTATTTTTACGATTTCTTGAACAACTGTAATAATTGCAGAATACCACAATGAATAATGATAAAATATTTAAATACTACTATTTTTGGATGAATTTTAAATTATTCAATTGTAACTTCGTGTAAATGTTACAGCACTATACTAAATGGAAAATAACTTCACAATAACAACTTCTACAGAAAACACTAATTTTGTTAACTTAGTTACTAAACGTCCAAAGGTGCTGCCTTAGTTATAAACTATGACAATAAATTATCAAGCTTTGATTATCTTATTATTATGTATTCCTTGATATAACCATAAATAATAGACCCATAAGCATTTATTGCAATATATCTAACAAAATTTACTTGTGAATAAGTTGCTGGTTGTAATTTTTAACTTAAATGATTTATAATGTTTTAGGAGCAGTTTGAAGAAGAAGGTGAACACTGTAAGAATGGTGAGGAATCTCCACCTGCAACATTTTATCCACGTGATGAATTACAGTGTAGCTCTAGTAGACTATTTGCTAGTTTAATTTTACTTATATTTCATTTAATTTTAACCAAAGGAATAAGTTGACTAGTAATTTAACATTATATTTGATATTTTTGTTATGTATACATAGTTAACGATTTTCAATGGCAATACGTTAAAGTCTCTTGATAAAATTTAGAAAACAAATATATAGGTTGTTTTGCATAAAAAAAACAACTATTTTGTAAAATGTAAATGTGTATAAAATTAGTTTTATGGTTCAATTTTCGAAAAAAAATAAGAGTTTTAACTTTTATATTGGTAAGATAACTAGAAAGCATTAGACTCAAAGGCCTTATAAGTATGGATAAGTAATAAGCAATGTATTTTATCTCTTTACTTTGATATTATTTCCTTTTTACAAGGAGATGTCATGAATTACAAAATAGCATTCAAAATGAGTGATAGTTTGATAGTCTTTGTTGTAGAGAGATGATAAGAAAAAATCAGTTTCCAAAATGTTGGGCTTATGAAACCTATATTTTATCATTTAGACCAGACAGCAAGCATATTCATTTAGAATAGGGCATATAGTCACACTATTTTGATAATTAAGACAAATAGTACAATTTCAAGGTCAATTAATTCGATCATGATAGGCGTTAGATCTGAAATCATTAAATCTATACTGCATAAGAAACAAAATAGTAGGTATCAATGAATGTCATTTTAGTTTTAGATTTTTACTAAGAAAATGCCTATTTAACTGTTTCTGTTCTTCTACCAAAAACATATGGACACATGCATATATTTATAATAAAACATACTTTAATATTTGTTTCTAAATACTATGCCATAAATTTATAGATTAAATAATTAGCATTCTCATTTTATATTCACTAACTAATACAAACTTGGTACAAGTGTTCGATTTATAATTTCTAAAATGTACAACAGTGGTGCTGCTATTCAATTTATAATATAATTTGCACTGGCACTATATTCATGCAAATTTTGTAATACTATAATTTAAGTTCATGGTGATTTGATACAAAGCTAATCTACTTTATTTATGACATAATTGAATTAAATTAAATATGAATATGAATGCTGACATATTAAACTATCAATCTCTTATTTTTTCACTAAAATGGCCATCCATAATGTTTAATTTAGAACAAAGATATTATGCATTAGTGGCAAGTCAATTACATTTTCTTAGAATCAAAGCATTAAATTCAGTTTGAATACATATAAATTGAAAATACTACTAGATTCCATAAATCATTTAAGAATAAATCAAAAAGAATGCATAGCTACAGTCTTCACATCAATAACTTAATTGGAACATAGTGATCAATGAATGCCATCTGAAAACAACGTTTTGCTAGAAATTGATATGTGTGAATTGTAGGCCGTTTTAAGAAATGTTGATAAATAGTGCTAGTCTTTTAATGTAAAATGTGATAATCTGATTCTAACTTAAAATACGTCTAGAAAAAAAATGTATGCAACCAAATTATATTTCATAATTAGCTTATGTTTAAACTAATTTTTATAACAAAATTAATTTTAACATGTATAAGAAATTTAAAAATTTTAATTATTTGGCTACTAAAGTAGCTTATACATACTAAGATCAGTTTTGACTTATAAAAATTAGTTTAAACAGAACCTGCTTATGAAGTGTAATTTGGGTTGTATAAAATTTATCTTTTAAACTCCCATCACGTGAATAACCCTAGATATTTATTAATTTACAACAAGATCTAGATAATTTAATTATAAGTTAAGACACTAGGCTCAAACCGCTTTTTAAAATACCTGGGGTAATCTACATTTAGGTGCAATAAATTTAGTTATAGTCTAGTTCAAATATAACTGAAAGTATCTTGTCATCCATTTTTTTGCAGACGTTCTCAATTAATTAATAATTATGTTTATTTAAGCAGTATTTAATTCCATCTTTAGAGTTTGGGATAACTGAGAGTGATGCATACTTAAATTTTAACAGTTACAATGAATTAAGCTATATTAAATATTTAACAAGTAAAATAATAATAAAATTTAAATAGGTACCTAGATCCACTAACTTTCACTTTAATTTTACAGATGAATTTATTCATTAAATTAATGTCGTTTTTGTGTTTCTATACAGGGTGATTTTAAAATAGACCAGGATACTTTAATGCATTATTGTGAAGGGCTAACCATGCTTTTGCAAATAATCAAGCTGTAGGCCCAACCTGCAATTTTCCTCATATTTGCAAAAGGTCATTTCTGGACCAGTGAAAAAAATAACTTTCTATGAGTCATAATATAATCTTAAAAAATACTGAATACAGTTTTAAATATAGGAAAGTAGTCTATGATGACATACTTAATTCTTAGAAATTATAATAAGAATTGAGTCTTCCCCACGAGTTTAGTTAATGATCTTATTTACAATTATTTTAAGTTATTAGGGCCAAACGTTTTTGCCTAAACCATATTGCTTGGCATCCTCAGGGCTTAAATACAAAAGTACATAGAGGTTGTATATTAATTAGGTAATTTGTTAAATGTGTCCAGGTCCAGGTATCTTCATTAATAATATAAGACATATTTATAATTCAAACTTTTTTATAAAAAGAAACGTCAACACTTTTTTAAAAAAATTTTTGAAGGAATTTAATGACATCAGACAGTTAAAATATAATTAGTTTAATAAATAACAATTGATATTTAGCTTATTACACAAGTATTAAATATAAAATAAAATTTTTTGTTTTACAGTATAAATAGGAATGTTCAAACACCAAGTCAAGTTATAATTTGACTTGGTGTTTGAACGTTCCTATTTATACTGTAAAACAAAAAATTTTATTTTATATTTTATACTTATGATATAAGCTAAATATCAATTGTTATTTATTAAACTAATTATATTTTAACTGTCTGATGTCATTAAATTCCTTCAAACAAATTTTTTAAAAAAGTGTTGGCGTTTCTTTTTATAAAAAAGTTTTAATTATTAATATGTCTTATATTATTGACGAAGATACCTGGACCTGTGTGTTCTTTTATATAAAATATACAATTTTTAGCCTGTTTTAATTATACATTTTTACAAATTACCTAATTAATATACAACCTCTATGTACTCTTGTATGTAAGCCCTTAGGATGCCAACCAATAAGGTTTAGGCAAAAATATTTGTCCCTAATAACTTAAAATAATTGTAAATAAAATTGTTAACTAAATTCGCGGGGAAGACTCAATTCTTATGATAATTTCTAAAAATTATCATCCCAATTACATGGGTCCACTTGAAGATATACTTAATTTTGATACTAAATTATGCTTTTATTTAAAACTTGAAAATAATTTATTATGTGAGTGTATATGTTACAACATTATAACAAATACAGTTATTTAGCCGATTTTTCTGTGCAGGATATAATTTTTTGCAAACCCTAAATATATCATCATATACAACAAATAATACGATGTTGGCATGCCCTAATAAAATCACATATTTCAATTGAATTTTTAAAAACAAATAAATGTAATAAACAGATAAACAAAAAATACAACCTTGAAATAAAATGAAAATTGTAGAGAAGAGATAGACAGAACTAACAAACTCTTTTAATTTTTGATGTATGCCAACACATTTACTATGACACCACGCATTGTATTTTTAACAACACATTCATGATTCTCTAGAAAGCAATTGTAAGTAAAACTGATTACAATAGAAACATCCAACATTGGACTCATTTCTTCCATATTATTCCAAGATTTGGATTAAAATTCTTTAGTTTTAGATCCAAATTGTTTTTGTATAAAAGGGCCTTATTATATATTTGAAATATCAATTCGTTTATCTCTTCTGAATTGAATGAAACATCTTATTTTGGTGTAATATTAGGTAGTATATCACTCTTTAAAAGCATTTTCAAAAAGACTGACTAACTAGAATTTTGTCAAATAATATTTTAATTTCCTGATCATATTTGAAAGAAGACAAAAAGCCACTATCAAGTATTTGAACACAATGAGTGGCAAGAAAAATGGTACAATCCTATTATGATCATCCAGAAGCAAAAAAAGTTTATTATTAGTGGAAACCTTGTCATCTAACCTTTTTTTGGTAGAATAGTTTTTCATAAAACAATTTTTTATTTTTAAATCTTGTGTAGTAAAATTAAAATACCTCGTCTCCATATTCATAATATGATTGACAAGTTTTTATAATTCACAAAATAACATTATTCTATAACCTCTTAAATTTCCTATCAAACTATTATCTTTCTCAAATCTTCTAGGTAATATATTTAGTTATCAATTTCCACCTTGTTTTCTTTTCTTTCTATAGTACCGCTTTTGTATAAATCCCCATTTGTGCTTCTTTTTTATTAGATTATTTAAAGCTGTATTGCTTAAGGTTTCTGCAAACAACGACCAAGTCAATTTTTGTTGACTACGTCACATTTAATTAAACTAAATATGGTTGTGATGATTTTTATTTTACATGTATTAATGTATCACCAAATAAAACAAACAAGATGCTGTCATAAACATCTATTAACCAAAAAAATCAAATATTGATTTTTAAAGATGTATGGCACATTAATTTGTATTTTCCTAAAGGTGTCCATTTTTGACTCAGTTACTTTTTGTAGAAACCCTGCGATTTGTAAAGAAATTTGATATAAAGAAACCAAGGTCATCAACTCAATGGATATTATTAAATTAATTTGGTGCCAGACTAGATAAATTGACAAACATAATTTGCAATTTTATTTTTATTAACTGAACTCAGTGGATATGTCCTTTTTATTTTCATGGTAATGTGTACAATTATAAAAAATTATAAATGCACTCTCAAGTCCCATATGCATTTGAAAATTATTTTAATTAATAAATACTTAAATAATAATAAAAGAATTTGTTTACCATTGAAGTTGCTAAAACCATTCACGATATTTTGTTTGCCAATCTTGAGCTTTTTGTATTTTAAGAATCCCATTGACCATTAACAAAACTTGCATAATTTTTAATAAAGTACTATTACTGATTTTAAACAAAAGTTGGTGTAAAAATAAGATAATCAATCTATAGTCAATTAATGGAATAATCCCTATGTAGCATATTTAAGTTGAATCACAAAAAATATACAGGGTAGTACATTATTGGCTCCCTAATTTTTTGAGCAAAAATGTAAATAGGTTTTTTTGTGGAAAAAAAAATTATCAGGATGTGAATGTTTTTAGTTTTCTTATATTTCATAAGGTAAAATTAATTTAAATAAATCGTCAACTTTTGCAAAAATTGGCAAGTCTTGAAATTTGCTAAACAAAACTAATTATTCACCTATATCATTCTTACTTTGATGTTAGTATGTTATTAACTTTAATATTTCAAAATACTGTACTTGTTATAATGTATTCCAAGAAGAAAAAGTGTAAATAATAAAATAGTGTTCTAAGTTTATAACAAGTTTTTTATTTAGAAAATTTCAAGGTGCTACTGATTTTTGTAAAGTTGCAGGTTTCTTTTAATTCATTTCTATCTTATGAAATGGGGAAAATTCAAAAAATGGTGCAATTTAATTTGGTATTTTTTCTCTACAAAAACCTATTTACACCTATGCTCTAAAATAATCAGGGGGACAACAATTGCACATTAAAAATTTACCATTGTAACTCGTATACTGTGTTACGTAACACACACCTGACATATAATTACAATGTCATTGAAATTAAATTTTATTAAATCAAAACAAATTACAAGTTTTAAATAGTAAAATAATTTAAATAAACTTAAAATATCATTACACATTGACGAAGTTGAGTCCTGTTGATAATTACTTTTTAATATTTATTATATTTCAATAAATATGAAAACAATTTGTAGAATTTTAGCAGATGACATTTATAAAAACATTCTAAACAAACATTTGTTCTACCAAGAATGGTTGGTCAAATTTTGATTTATGCAAATGTATTTTATGCTATGAATAGTTAGTTACAAAATACATCAGAACTTCTATTTTATAAAATTTCCCATTGAATGACTTTTCCACTTCGTTAAATAGAAATTCTACTATATTTTAAAATAAATAATAATTTGTGAAAATACTGCAAATATATTCATCCTATTAGAAATTTGAAAAAATTCTTGTCAGTGAGACTCAAATACTCATTCAACTGTAGAGAAACTTTGCAAGTCACTTTCCTTTGTTAATTTTTACATTAAAACCCTTTACCCAAACTCTTGCAGAGTTGTATTTTATATACAAACTGTCTAATGAACTAATCACTTATTCTAAATACTTTTTTAATTTACGACATTTACTTGATATTAGCCTCAAAATACTTTATTAATAATAATACACATTTATCCATATTTTATAAGTAATTTTATTAGGCAATATGAAAATATTTAGTGAATTAAATTTTAAGATATAATTATAAAACAATTTTTATAATGTAACGATGTGATGATTTTCAAGATATTAGAGAGTCATTAATATATTATATATTCTGTAAATATTATTTGATTTTCCATTACATCCATAAAAATCTCCTTATTTTATATACTTCATGCATCTTGACCATTTTTATATAAAATCTACTGTAATTAAATTTTGTATGTTGCATACAACAAGAGCCTACTATTTTAAGAGTTTAGGTATTATATGCATAATATTTAAAAATAATATTTAGTGAAACATATTTTTTATATTTATTTACATTTATGCATTTTCATTTCTACATACAGGATATGGCGTGATGAGCGTTTGTTAGAAGAATATGGGAAATTATTTGAACTAGGGACTTGAAAGTTTATACTCTAGGGTTATCTGACGTGCTGATTTCACTAAAAATATTTTTATCTTTCTATCGTTTCCGGTTATACTGGAAATCCCGGTGAACTTTGTTATTTTAAATAGCACCCTTAATATTTTATTGCGAAAATAAAATTGAAACAAAATTTCAGAGTAACTTTCTTTAATAAAGTCCATGCCCAAAATTAGCTGTTTCGAAGATATTTGCATTCCTATTGAAAAATTGATGCATACGGGTTTCTAAAGTAATACAATTTTCATGGAACCTGTAAAAGATACTAAAACTAAATTGTGGTATTTATATGGCAATAAATATCAAAACTGAAAATAGATGTCAACTTTCTTAAATTACATACAAGGTGTTCCAAAACACCCACCAAAATCACAGTTAAATAAACTGAAAAAATGTTCAAAGAGCACCTGCCACCCCCCCCCC
>JAHWXV010652111.1:0-13992 GCA_024586415.1 Phrixothrix hirtus
TATATATATATATATATATATATATATATATATATATATAAGTAGAAGATGCCGTATTCTTAATAAAAGATGTCTTCATTTACCAACTTTGTCCGAAAAAATATTTATAAGGAATCAAACAAAATTTTTAGAATTTTGGGAGCATGAGAGTTCCGAAGGAATAGTAAATATGTAAATACATAAATACGTAAATAGGTAAATAAGAATAAAATAAAAAGACTTTTACAAGTAACACAATAAAGAATGGTAACAGATAAACTAAAATTGTTCAAAATGTCTCCCATTTTCTCTTAAACACCTTCGAAATCTGTCCATCACTAAAACCATTGTAGCCCGTCAAATTCCCTCTCCACTTAGATTATGAAATGTAGCAGTTGCGCGATTTAACAGCTCCTCTGAATGTTACTCGAAGTTACGTATACTACGCTTTTAATTTTACCACACAGGTAAAAATCCAAAGGAGTGAGATTTGGTGATTCGGAAGCCCAACATAATGGACCCCTATTCCTCATCCATCTCTCTTCAAAAATATGATTCAACTGTTCGGCTACTTCATTCGAACTGTGAGACGGCGCTCCATCCATTTGGTACTAATAATTTCTGTACTCATTGAGTGGACGATCTTCCATAAAATTCACTACAATTGCTCTCAAAATTGCCAAATAGTGGCTAGAACTTAGATTGCCATCGTATACTAAGAAACGCATACTATTGCCCATTATAAGAGCAAATACATTGAAACTAAACTTATATTGAAATCCTCTTTCTGTAGATTTTCTCTTCTCCAAATGTAACAGTTTCTACGATCAAACATGCCTTTATCGGAGAACTTGGGTTCGCAGTCCAAATTACTTTATGCAAAAATCAATATCTTTCCAACGTGATTTAAAATAGATGTGCAAAAATCTATCCTCTGCATAAAATTATCGAGTTCAATAGCATGCACTTTAACATATCTAAAATCATGCATCTTGTGTTTCTTTAATACACGTTGAACAGATGCACGAGAACCTTGCATTTCACTTTTTACATTATAAATGAGTACATAAGGTTAGAGATCCAATTAATCTAGGGTATTACTGTCCGTATTTGCGTCTGCAGTTATTGGATTTATAATTGTCCTTGGTGCTTTCATGCTCTCAATATTTCAAAAATTTGTTTAATACCTTCTAAAGATGTTTCCGGACATAGGTGTCAAATGGGAATATCTTGCATTAAAAATACGGCATTTTCTGCTAATAATTTTACCATATTCGCCGTGTATGTAAAATAAATTCAAAATATCACTGTTTGAGTGTCGGTTATTATTATCTTCCATTTTTTAGCTTAAACGAATGCAATATATAACTACCAAATTACTAGCTGCGATAAATAAGCACAATTTGTAGATTTAAATAAAAGTCGTATACGTGTTTCGCTTATCTTCCATGGCTGCTTGCTAAAAAATTAGTATTATACTCGTATAATATTGTCAATAAAATAGTAAACTTTCCCGAATAACTCAAAAAGTACTTACTATAGGTATAAATAAGTTTAATCGAACTACCCTGATTTTTAAATGTAGAATCTAACAAAATCATAAAAAAATGCAGGTTTTACTTAAAAAAATCGAAAAAGCACTGTTTTGCGTGTTCATATGTATACCATTTTTTAAGCACCATGCAGAATATTTGTTAATGTACGATGATGCGTCAGATACCCAGTTTTCTTCCTTATTCAAGGTCTAAAAAAGGAAAAACTTGCCTTCAGTTAGCTTTTCAAAAAACGCACTTTCCTCACCTTTTACTGTTGTCAATTTTTCACAAGTTTTGGAAATATCTCAAAAACGGCTGCTTCCAGGTATAAGGTTGTTTTAATAAACTGAACTTAAAATTTTATAGAAAATCATACCGTAATAAGAAATATAACGTTTCCTAAGAATTAAGAAAGTTGATACTTATTTCCGGTATAACGGAAGTGACACAGAATTGGAAACATTTTAGTCAGAAGGTACATGTCAAATAACCTAAAATTACAAATTTTAATGTTTTGATACCTATTTAGTTTACCTTAACGGCCCTATAGGCCGTCCAGCTTAAAGCATCCTATATACAGGGGCTATCTAAAATCAAATATTACATCACTAATGTATTATAAAACAAAATGGAATTTGATATGATAAAATATAAATACATCTCAAATGAAACGTAGAAGTGTCGATAGAAGAGGTGTTCATAATTATTTAACTAATTTTCCTCAATGAAAATAATCTTATTAACTAGAGTTAGAAAAGCAATTAAAATGAATACAATCGATTATGTTTTATTAACTAAAATAGAGTCTACCTGCCAGAATAACATATTATTTAAAAAGTAGTATTGTTTCCTTTCCTTCAAATACAGAGTGTTCATTTAGCAGCCCCTTCCTTGATTATAGCTTTATACTCACTTATAAGAAGCATCTAGTTTAGGAAGCATAGCAGTATTAAGGAGGCATAATCCAATATTAGTTTCACATAGGATGTATCAAAAAAATGTGGTACGTCAAAGTATATTTTTTTAAATAAACATCCTAAATTGTTTTGTCACAAATGAAGTCCTCGTAGAACCGAGAATCTCTATTTAACTAAAATATTTTTTCCTTCCCAATACAGCATTGCCAAATTATGATTTGTTAATATAAATACAAATACACATCTCGTGTGAATGTGATATTTGGCACGTTAAAAACCGCTTTTAGGAGTAGTCAGGTTTGGTGAAATTTTATTAGAGATTGCGAAATTGTCATGGCAATTAAAGCCAATAGCACAAGGTATTTGCACAACCCGGAGCCTCAGTTACAAAACAAACAAGTAAACACATACTGCAACAAGACATCTAATGACACGCTGAATGATTTGTACAAGAATTTGAATTTATTCAACGATTAGGGGCTAACTTCTGTTTATGGATATTTATTTAACTTTCAGATCATTAAATTTCATCAAGTATATGGGAAATTCTACGGCAAATAGGTTCAAGGGCAGAATTCCGCTATAAATGTCTTTAAACGGAAGATTACGTAAATAACGTAATTCAAAGGAAGTTGCGCTGTATATGTTTAACTATATTATAGTCATAACTATTAAATATTTAAATTATTAAAATTTTTTAAATTAAATATAAAGTATATACTTCAAAAACGTTTCTAAGCTAAGTTTCAAACGCACACTCTTGATCGTAATCTTTAGTGAGTTTCTAATTATGCCATAGCACTCGTCTCGTAGCATCAGCCGAATTTTTTCAAATGTATGGCTAAATTTTTATTTTGACAGGTTGCTACAATTATTTGAATAAACTGCCAACATTGGTCGATTGGATAGCTGTTATTGGGTCCCGATTCAATTCAAGATTGTTAGTAGGTAATGCCTGCCTTAAATTAACATTAACATTAACTTATTTGAACGTAGAATTTTAAACAGTTTCATAATTGGAGTATCTAAGTTACCTCATAACAATAGTTTAATGTGTATAATATTAAATTATTCAAGATCTTCAGATAATTCAAATATATTCAGATATCAATTATAATTGGTAATTTAAGGTAAACATGGCTAATGGTTTCTAAGGGAATTCAAACGTGATGATGGCACTCCAATCGATCAATGTAGGTAATTGAGTCCAATTAATTATAATAACTTGAGGAAATAAAAATTAAGGCATATATTTGAAAGAATTGCACCCATGATAGAAAGTGAGCGCAGTGGCAAAAACAGAAATGTACTAACGATTACGCATACAGATCAGGCGTTCGAATCTAGACAGCGATTTTTAACGATTCAGTGTAAATAATAGATAAATACAACCGTAGTTATAAAATAAATTATTATTCTTGTTTAATCAGCCTAAATTTTAAATATAATAAATTTACTTACTTTCATCATTTTAGTTATTTACATTAGTAGATACGCAAATAATTGAATTTTATTGTGCAAGGAGGTAGTTAATTGCCAAGATCAAAATAACTCCGAGCCCGATAGAGCTTCCGCAACGCAGAATAAATTAAACTTTTTCTACTACAGATAACAATTTAAATGATATTCATTATCAGATAATGTTAGAAAGATCATTGTAGTCAATATGATCTGGTGTTATTGTACTACTGCACAAAAATATCAGATTATGCAAACAAAAATGTGTTCTTTTGAATTACGTATTCATATTTAGTTTCAACTCGTAGATGCTCTCTTTCAACACTGTTTAATCAATTCATTAACTAAATTGTTTTTTACAGCCTAAAAACTCGAAAATTCGGTATAATTAAAAATTTGAAGGCTTCTACAGGATATAAAAATGTGTGTAAAGCTAATTTATCTTCTCTGGAGATTAAAAGTTCTAAGTACACCACTTAGCTTGAGTACGTATACTCAAGTAGACATATTTATTTAAAAACAAGTCGAAATGCTTTGCGATTATTATTGAAAGCTTTACTCAAAAAATTTAAACATAAATAAGTAATTTGTATTTGACGGTCGGTGAAAGTCACTAGTTTTGTTTTTTGTAAAAAAGGAATAGGTAAAATGGAAATACGTACCTTTATAATATACAAGCGGCCAAGGAGGTTGTCGCCTGTAACTTGGCGAGCTATAGTCTAGGTTATTTTTATCACCTAAAATTGGGTTATATCGATATTTTATTCAAGATTTAGTATAATATATGTTACTGGAATATCGCGGGGCCTCAATAAGTTTATGTGAAGAAAACGTATCCACGATGGTCGGAATTCCCAGATGGACCACTCCAAAATCACTCACGGGACCTGAGAGCCTAAACCTCTCAATTGCTCGCATAAAAATAAAGTAAATTGTTTGCACACTTATTATAAGTTTATTTTACGGTACTCGCTTAGAATTGAGGCAATTTTGACAACCACCACGCGAAGTATTTGGCTTCTGTTTCACTACAGTGCAGTAATAATGCAAGGAAATATAGCACGGTAATGTATTTATTAATTTTTAGTAACGTAGTAACTTTCTGGCAGAGGGAGTCCGTTGGATGTTCTAGATCGACCTCGTAAGAATTCAAGGATCGCAAGAAATGCGCGTTTAAAGACCATTGGTTGGAAGCTAGTTCTTATTACACGAGAAATACAAAGTACTTTCAATAACTAACAACGTTTGTATTTAACAAACGATATATAGTTCAATACTAATGAAACTTATGTGAATGAAACCAAAATGCAAGAGCCTTAAAAAGTTCGGGTTTGTGATATTCATTTCAAAATGTAAATGAGGAAAATAGGGTAACAGGAGACTTATTCTGGGTGAATTGCACTTTACGCGGATTATTAGAAACAGCGAATGCACTTCAGACGTATTTCAGTGACGTCGCCCAAGGCGAATGTTGGGTGGCTGACTTCGACTAACTACTGCATGAGGAAACCAGTGTTAATGTAATCGTTCTCTCGCCAGGGTTATTGAACAAGTAGGTAGCGGGGTGGGCGGGCTACACGCATGCGTAATGGATGGTGATTTTTGCTGCCGTAAGTACTTTACTGTAAGTTTTTGTTGTAATAGACGATGTTTGCGCTAAATTCAAGGAGGCAACAACCTAGTTGACCAACTCGGTACTTTCGTAATAAAAGTTTATTCCGTTTCGAAATAAAATTTGGCTGGATTCTATTCGTCACGTCTACTCGACTTTAAACGTGGCCATATAAGCACTGAAGAATCACAGCATTCGGGTAGGTCAAAAACTACTTCTTCAAAGAAAATTGTTCAACTGTGTGCAACTGTTACATCAGAAAATAAATTACATCAAGTTTTGGACACAACAGAGCTATCAACGCAATGGATGAAATAATTACAAACACCAGGCAGTCTTTGTCGTTATTTAAACATAGTCCCAAAAAATATTTTACGTCGATTTGTTACAATTGTGTAAATTTGAATTTACTATTATACACGCGAGACCGACCGCTTAAAGATTGACTAGTTTCGAAGTACGCAAAAACGGTTTCATCGGTTAGAAAGTTTATAGCGACAATAATTTGGCATGCGAAAAGAATTCTTTTATTTTAAAAAGGTAAAAAATAAATGCACAGTATTGTACCAACTTAGTTGACAAGCTGTATGTTAATTTGCAAGCAACTACAAGAATAAACGAAAAAGAACATTCTTTTTCATAGGAATAGTACTCGCCGGGTTTGGATTCATCTGTCTTGAATTGTTTTTGTAATATAAAAAAGTTCCATCCCAGTAAGTTTTGAAATTATTGCAGCCTTAACCGCCGTTTGTGAAGGGTCCAATGGATTAGCCTATGAGTATAACATAAAGGCGTCTGCAAATCGGTGAAATAAGTTTATCGAGTTCCGAACAGATTGTCGAAAAATATAATATTTTTCAGCTAATTTTATGCTATTTTTCTTTCTAAACCAGAAAGTATTCATCCTATTCTTGTATATTTAACATTTAATGCATTTTTAAACATCTGTTTCACTATTGGAGCACATAAATGCAACTTATAAATTTAGGAGAGAAGAACATCACCTCATGTGTCTGGAAGAATTATTTTCACTTTACAAACGAATCGAAGTGAGGAAGTTCAATATTGGCATTCAATCTAAATTCAATTTAGTAATTTTATTATAGCATTATCTATCTCCCTTTTGCAAATTAGGTCACCTCACTGTCGCGTTTAATAATATTGCAGTATGAAATGCTTACTGACTTAACATTGAAAACATTTTGAACATTTTTTATTATTAATCAAATAACGTTTATTATCTAAATACTATTCAATTTTTTTTAATAATTATTACTTCGATTTACTAAGAGCAATTATCTGGAAAAGTAATTAATTTGGAAACTATTTCTGTAAATATTAGTGTTATGTTAATGGAAAAGAATTCTTTTTGTGATGAGAAATACTTGACTTATTAGGTCCAACTCGTTACAGAATGGTTTCTAAGGTCAACATTCACTCGTTGGAAAAAATTTTAAGTACATAAAATATGAAAAGCATTTATCTTGATATGACGAAATAAATTTCTTGTTAATTTGATAAAAAATTGTTAACTAGTTTATGAAAACATTCATGAAACTAAAAACTTTAAAATTATAGAATTCAAAATTTTTAAAAAGAAACTTGTAACCATATAATTCCATAGTTTTTGACTAATTTTAAATTAAATTTACGCGAAATAGTAAAATATGAAAGTTTGTAACTTTTAAAATGTTTTCAAAAACTTTATTGAATTACCAGTAAGTCAATTTTACTGTTACATATCGGCATAAATGCTTTCAGATTTTTGGAATTCATAATTTTGAGTTCACTGGGGTGTCCATAAATCTATTCCTAGGGGTATTCAATTTTTGCCTAACGTTAAAACGTACACAAACAAATACAAAGGTATTTAAGGATTTCATGATTGTTTTGAATCAAAACCCAAACTATCATTGTTGCTGTATAGTTGAGAACAAATTTAAAACAATTTCTTATACAAAAAGCAACTACTGACTCAAAGTGGGAAAAATCCATCCATACCCATGCAGCCATACAAAACGTTAAACCTTACTAGTGTTAATCTTTTGGAATTTGATAGTTAACCTACTCTAATGGTTATAGAACAACCTTTGATGATCTTACGCATAATCTTATATAACACTATAGAACAGGTTAACTTTTGTTCTCTGACATGTTTTTTGATAAATCTAGTTATCGAACATGGATACGTAGACATGTGGAAGATTTTCCCATTTTTCATGGACAGGATTACCTCATTAGTGTGCAACCTTCCTAATATATAAACAACCCCCGTTTTGTTTCAAAAATATCGGTTAGGACTTTATATTTTGGTTAAAGTAGTAATTACAAGTTGATCCTGACTATTTAATGTATTATCAATGACACTTTCCTTATTCTATATTTATTTAGTAAAATGTTTAATTATAAATTAAAAATTATAGCCGCGTTGCGCCATTACTCATTGTATACTATGAACTATGTGAATTAAATCCATCTTTTAATTTAAAATACACCTTCCCGTTGTTTTTAATCGATTAAAATATTCCTCGGCAATCTGCTTATGTTAGTTCATGCCAATCATAAAAATTACTACATTTCAAGTCGTTAGCCTTAATTGATCAAGCTCACTCGTTACAGGCTACTATAATCTAAGCGGAAGAATATTCTTAAAATTGTTAGAAAGTTAGTTCTGACGTAACTATCAACGTCTAGCGATATGTGGCGGCACTCTGACGACGCCTTTCCATCATTAGCGTTACTTTGGCTAAGATTGTTGAGCATGCAGCATCTGTTGTCCCATTTGGGGATTGTTATTAGTACAGAAAGCGTTATAAAATGTAAAAGTGAAACATTTAGAGTGAAATAGAATTAGTAAATGCTTTGTTAAAGACTTTTTCTAATTTTGAAAGATTCCGTTGAATTAAATTTTAGTAAAAGTAGGGAGTTATGCCTCATTATAGTATCTACCAAACTTCAGGGGCATTGTTTGTTTCAACAGCTGTCATATATTATTATAATCCCACGTTGACATATTCGTTTAGTGATTTTTTTACATACTTTGGGACTGTCTACACTAGTGATCCAAGTTTCTTAGTGCATTTGTAATAGTTTAAAAATTTTACTGAAGAACGGTTCCTCAGAATGCAATTTTGGGACTCCAAATAAAGTTAGTTATTCGGTAGTAACTGCAATCGATCAATTATAAATTATGATTGTAAAAGTTAAATTATTTACGAAAGCTAAATACGTGAGCCGCTTTAGTTACATAAAGCATCAGAAATACACTGAATCTTGCTTACTTATAATTTTTGGATACTTTATTTCATCAAAATAAATGCCACTTAGTGCTATGTTACTATAAATTTCGTGAAGTGCGCGATTTGTTTAACTGCAATCCACGAATAGTTTTGAAATTCAAATTGTTTAATTAGAACTATTATAGGTATTTCTTTCTAGCATATCTTTAGGATATCCGATTATTTAATTACCGGCCAATAAACTGAAGATAATAGTAAAGAATTCTTCTGAATTTTATAGCGCATTGCAGATTTAAGATTTTAGTACTATTTAGACCGAGAAGCATCTATTTAGTATTTCTTTGTTGTCAAATGTTGTGATTTTTAAATACTTCCAATTGATTGTAATACTTAACGTTGGATGATTAATTTTACTTTGAAAAATGCGCAGTTTGTAACTGATAATTTATATTTTACACCTAAATTGCTTCAACGAGTTTTTTTTATTAAACACACACACACACACACACACACAAACACGCATTCCCATACGTGAAGGCGCGCACACGCATACACGCGCGTACGCAGGCCCGCCCACACGAACGCACTTACGCGCGCATGCGACCACGCGCGCACGCCCGCACACACCCACACAGACACGCGCGCATGGGTGTACAGCGCATATGCACGCCCACACACGCACAGACACACACAGAGCCTCCTTACAAACTTTGGCAACAAATATTACTTGTTATTTTATGAAATAGATGTCATATAAAAAGTATGTCCGCGACCTTATTTTGAGGCTGCAAACAATTATTTATTTTTCTAATATTAGAAAGAAAATTACAATACAAATCACAATAAAAGTTTAAACGAAGGCCTCCTGCCTCAATACATAACTGGAAACGATTAATCATACTCCGTTTCACTCATGAGAGGTTTATATTATTTCCAATATTAATTGCACCCTCTTGAATTCTCAGCATTAATTGAATACGATCAGTTATTTCAATTTTATACACTAGTTATTTCAAGTGGTACAATGAACAGAAACTACGATGCTTTAGATCCAGTCATCTAGGTGGTCATGGTATTGCACCTCTGGTACTGATCTACTTATTTTGGAAATAAGTATTTAGCCATTGGGTCACTCGAATTCCACAGTGAAGTGGGACACCGTCCTGTTGATATCATATAAACTGTCCAAGATGAACTGAGGGATCTTCCAGAAAACCATACAATGTGTTGCCTAAATATGCATATGCATCTTTGCATTAAATGTACCATTAAATAGGTGTAAAAGCAGTAATGTGTTATTAAAAAATCCGCTCAAAATATTAATACTCTATCTCTGTTGAAAGCGATGCGATCTGACTGCATGTGAATTGTTTAGAGAAACTACATCGCATGTCCATAAAACAGTAGAAAAGAAATTATTATCTTACGCGTGCGGTTCCAAAAAGCAGTGACAGAATTATATCCGCTATTTAGTATCTCCAGGATGCAATGCTTGTATAATGGTGCAGTATTTCGCGATTAATTGTTCGCCATTCGAAATTCTGCGGTAGCTTAAAATGCTTTGTGAGACATCTAATTTGTAGATCCTCCAATAAAGCATCGATAACATTCTCTCTATTTTGTACATTTATCTCATGTGGCGACGAATGGATTTTTAAGAGGCGGTAATGCCAGTTGTACGCAATCTTCAAAATGTTGTGTTGAATACGGTATGTGCAAGTTGACGTCTATCAGGATATCTAATTCGGTATTCTCTCGATCATTTTTATTGCACAAACCATAGATAATATGTTGTCTGCATAGTCTTCATCAGAAAACAAGTACATTCCAAACAAAGAGGTTTATGAGACAGATAAAAATAGACATTTATTATTGATTGTTACGTTGTCACGGCAGATAGATTATTGGTTGTTTCGAGTTATACTAAAAATGATTGTTTTCGTAAATAAAATCCATATTCATGAAAGAATGGGCTGTTGTACTTTGCGTGTACCAATAATCGAAAAAATGCATAAAGCGTTTCTAGAGATATTAAGATAAAACTGATTTCTTAAAAAGTTTTCAAAATCCTGTATCTGCAAAATAAGGTTACGGATACATCGCCTATTTTTCCTAAAATAATATGTATTTTCCATTGCCAAAGCTTGTAAAACGGTTAATAAATCACCCTGAAATTCTCCTGCCAAACGAAAACCCCACATACTAGACGTGATTTTGTATCGATTTAACCTAAATTACCTTAAATCAAAAATGTTGCTTAAGGGAGCTAGAGCTATTTGAAGATGACACCGTCAAGTTAATTTTTTTAAGATATCTCAAAAAAAGTCTTTAAAAAGTTCAACCTTAGTACAATGACTAAGCCGCTAATAACAAATCGGCCACTGTAAATACGATTTTTTGATTCCAGTCACAGGCAGTACACTTGGGGCAGCCAACAAACATTTAATATGCTCCTGTTTGAATTCACTATCATGAAGCGTTTTCAAGAAAAATCAATTTGAATTTATTGTAGCATAAAATCACGTTTGATTACTATCATGAATTCTAAAATTACAAACTTAAGTTTTATTTCTTGAAGATAATACAAAGCAACAATTTACATTTAAAAACTAATTTGTTACTGCATATTTTTGGATTAAAAATTAATACTTTTTATCATAACGCTTAATATATGCAATAAGTTCAGGAATATTTTATTGGAGATTTTAATCACTACTGAAGATACCTTTTGGCTAAACTAACCTAATCAAGTTACAATTATTATTATCAAAATATTTTATGAATCAACAGATGAAATGACATCTTCCTTTTTTCTAATTCAATGAGGCCCATTGGGGGAAAGATAGACCTACATACTAAAATATACTAAGTATTTCTCAATATCGCAACCATCTCTTCATAAATGTTATTGTTATTTCATTATTAATAAATGCAAGGTACATTAAGTAAGTGCTGTCAAATTTGATAAGCATAAAATAAAAAAAAATTTGGGAGTAAATAATATTTACTAATATAGCGAATTGTCCGATTCGCGGAAGCTATTCAAAGTAACGATCTTCTCGTTTCAACTTTCAATTTTACTGTATATTTTACCAACCGCAGTGTCGCTCCTTGGTTGTCTATCCATGTTTATAAAACATAGTTTAATAAAATATTAGGAGTCAATTTATTTTCCAATTAAAAGTAAGTTAACAGTTAGATTAATTAGAAAATTGCATTGGCGGCTTAAAAGGCGTATATATTTTTAGTAAGCATTATTCATGACCATAAAGTGAGTTAATTAATTGATGCGTTAACATTTTGTATGAAATAAATATGAGATGAAGAGTTGCATTAGGATGCGATTGAGCAATGTAAAACTAAATGAGATGGGAATTTACTATAGTGATTTCTTTAAAACAAAAGAGATACAGTACATTTTCTTCGTTCTACTTTAAAAAGCCTTTTCTGTGTCAATGACATTGCAGTTGTAGATGCATTTAATATAAAATCCAATTTTGCCATTCCCAATTTTACCTAACTAACTGCTAAATCGTTAAATTATGAACCCGTAAATACTACATCGATTATACGTAACTATAGATTGTGCATTTATAGTAAAACAAAGAGTGGTAAAAGAAAGACAATAGTATACGTCATTTACAAGTGAGGAAGTTTATTTTAATTAGTTATTTAGTTGAACAATCACTTTGTCGTTGGGTGGAGGAGGAGAAATTACGACGCATATGTTTATTTTAAAACTAACTAATCAAGTATCCCGCGCATTGCACCTATGTAACTCTTCCCGCAGACGTCATACACCAACTAGAAGAACACGTAATAGGAATCGACACAATTCTGCGCGCTTTTCTGTTAAAAATTATAATTCTGAAAGTATAATAAGGCATTTGAAAAATACATTGTTAAAGACAGGAAGAACTTCTAGGGTAAAGTAAAAGTGCATGGATGCGCTAATTAATTATAAGTGGATAATTTATTTAATAAATACTTTAGAATAAACGAACCAAACAAACCTGTGAATATTAGAACTTGGTAATTTAAATACAGTAGCCTAATGGTTAAGCACTAAGCAAGGTCGCGCAGTATTAAGCAATTTCAATATATAATAACGTATATTACTTTGTATGTTACACAGGAGTTACCATACCGAGAAATTCAGGAAGATAAAGCAGAAATAAAGACCGCGTTCGCTGATATACTCATTCAAAGCAGTATAAATAGATTACTTTTCGACACAAAAGACATTAAGATTCATAGCACCTACTGGATCTTACCCGTGAAAACTTCGTTCTATTAAGCATAAACGCAGGCATTCTCTTGGTACAATATGGAGTGAGCGTCCGATATTTAGAAATACATTACACCTTTCTGGATACAAAAAGCAGGTCTCCAATTTCACTCGGCCGAGGAGAGTACCCCTAGTACCAATACTGCGCTGAATTTGACAGTATTCTTAGGGAAAGAACTTACAGGACACCGCAATCCTGAAATGATTACATTTTCCTCCGGCGCCCTTGAATTTGTGCGACGAAAAATAATTTTTAGACATTCGAATAATTTTTATCACAGCATTTGTATTTCCGTAACAATCGAACTCTACTCTAACCATCGACCGAGCTAAGTCATGGCATTTGTTTAAAAATTCTAACCCTTTTAATGGCACCATCTTTTTACAATTAATTGTAGTTCTAAATTCGAGCATATAACAACTTAAAAGGCTGACGAAGCATGTATAGCTACGAATAAAATTCTATCCTTATTAAAAAGAACAGTCTTAAAGGCAGATAATGTAACAATTAATGTAAAAACATATTATAAGATACAACAGTGCTTATCCGTTGGTTGCCCAATGGAACCGAACTCTAAGAACAGAGAAGCTTAGAGAAGGTACCGTGCTTGCAGAATATAGGTTGCCACGTACAGACCGCAGTAGCGAATGAGGAAAGTAGAAACGCACGGGCGGAGATTACAAAATGAACAGAAGAGAACTCCGATTATTACTCATAAATATTTAACACATAAAGTAAATCCAACCTGATTTACAAATAAATTGGCTAACTTTAACAAACAAGCCTAAACTACTCATGATAAAAAACTAAACTTTACTTAATAAGTAATACCAATATTAATTGTGCCGAATACTATACAGCACATTATTATTTACATGATCATATTCTAAATTTATCTGTCTAAATTTTAAGATACATGTAAATAATTAACAAGTTATAAATTGATAACACGTCATTTATATA
>JAHWXV010652125.1:0-12009 GCA_024586415.1 Phrixothrix hirtus
TGTGTGTGTGTGTGTGTGTGTGTGTGTGTGTGTGTGTGTGTGTGTGTGTGTGTGTGTGTGTGTGTGTGTGTGTGTGTGTGTGTGTGTGTGTGCATGTTCTGTTATTTAAATTAAATGCACGTCGAACTAATTTAGAATTTGCCTAACAAATATGTTTTAATTCATAAAGATTAAAGAATAAGCTTTTCCACACAAAGCACTTAATTAACCGAAAGGTCGTCGCATACTGCTACAACTTTTAACTGAGTTTAAAAGCATAAGGCACCCAAGATCGAATTTTCACTTGAAGAAAAAATACAATTTTCATAGATTCGTGTAGCTCATATGAAACTAAAACAACTTGCAACAAACATTACCAAAAATCGCGCAAGTATTTGTCTTCATCTGATAACACCGGTCAACATATCACAAGGAATATGATAGATGTCGTAAGCTAAGTCGATGACCCTGATTTCAAAAATGGAATCAATGTTCATTCGTTGGTCTTAGTTTTCTTGTGACACGTTACTCTATTTTTCCAAAATTCCTTGAAAACGCTAAATATTGTTTATTCTACAATAGCCGATTTATGTGTTCAAGATATATAATGGTTAAAAAAGGTGTAGGAATATGTACACGGAATGTCGTAAATGACAGCGGTGTGGCAACATTGTCGGAAAGTCTCGCCCAAACGTGCAGCACCGTGTTATTGATTGTAGTCACTTGTGTCGCAGCGGTGTGACTATTGTAAATTCTAACGGCGTAAGAAGTGGTTGCTGATATTTATTTCAGTTCGTGAAGTCTTGTGTTGTGTTAATCCAGACGGAAAATATGCATCGCGCTTGTGTAAATAGCCCTGATTCTTTTTGTTATATTTGTGGATTTACTTCGAAATCGCAAAAACAGCTCTTTATTCCTTTTATAAAGCAGTGCTTCCAACTTTATTTCTGATGTAAAGTTTGTGATCAAGGCAAAATATGAGACTCTCGTATCTGTTGCTTGACATGTGTTAGACTTTTGATAGGCCGGTAGAAGAATCACGTCCTATGTCATTTACTGTTCCTATATTTGAAGGGAACCGAAAGATCACACAACAGACTGTTATTTCTGTATGACTCAATAGCTGGAATCACTTCGAGAATAAAACACACTGTACAGTACACAGTCAGAATTACTGGTACCAAAGCCTCCTTAAACTGCGACAATAGGTAAAGATGAATCTGTGACGAACACGGAGAAGAGACAGAAGACGATGAAGCAAGTTTTGATGCTGATCCGAAATTTTAAAGCAGCTACGCCTTATGTCGCCAAGGAATCTCAATGATCTCGTGCGTGATTTGAAGTTGTATAAACAACAGTCTCATTTTATAGCTTCTTAATTAAAAGGGTAGAATTTTTAGATTTCGATACAAAAATGAGTATTTTTCGTAACCTCTAGAATACTTCTCCCGCGGCGGTGACTTAGTTTTTGTAAGGAGACTTTGGCCACGAGCACAGTGTAAATGAGTGGCATTTGTTTATAGATTGAAACAAAGTAGTATTTCTGCATAACGGAAACAAATTAACCTGAAGAGGACATATGAAAAGTTGAAACTGCTTTTGACACTTATCTAATATACACAAATGGAATATATGTAAAGGCCTCAAGGTACTTGCAATTTTGCTTGGTATGCAGCTCGGACATACAAAGTACTGCTGCTTTCTAAGCAGGGACAGAAGCGATAGGAAAAACCACGATTCTGGAAAAAATGGCCTACTGGTAGTGATTTACTTCCTGGAGAGAAGTATGTCATGGGCACTTCTCTTGTTGATCCGAAAAATGTCTATCTACCTCCATTTCACCTAAAATTTGGACCATAAAAAACTTCGTGAAAGCCAGAAGGCCAAAATTATGGAAGGAATATTTATAGGGCCACAAATTAGAGAGTTAATGGGTGATAACAATTTCGTTGAACTGTTAAGTGATGTTGAAAAAATGGCATGACTGTCTTTTAAGAGTGTTTGAAAAATATTTTAGGAAATCATAAGG
Organism: Phrixothrix hirtus; assembly: GCA_024586415.1. Lineage (NCBI taxonomy): Eukaryota > Metazoa > Arthropoda > Insecta > Coleoptera > Phengodidae > Phrixothrix > Phrixothrix hirtus. The sequence continues at coordinate 2,009 of JAHWXV010652125.1, forward strand.
CAAAAAGCTATCGCCACACTGAGATCATACCATCATATGGGATGTAACACGTTACTGAAATTTCATTTCTTGAACCATCATTTGCACTTCTTCCCTGATAACCTTAGCGCCGTTAGTAACGAATACGGTGAAGGTTTTCACCAGGACATTTCAGAAATGAAGAAGCGGTATCAAGGCAAATGGAGTGCTGCCATGTTGGCCGGCCACTTCTGGACTTTACAAAGAGACGTTCCTGAGGCAAATTGTCGTAGGAAATTGGGAAGGAAACATTTTTAGTTATGTAATCTTAACCTGTATTTGCTTTTATGTTATTTAGTTCTTGTATATTTCTTATATATTTTTTCACCAGTGCAGTTTTTTTATAAACATTTGATATAAATTGGATAATCTCGGATTTTTGTGGTTTTACTGAGCGTCACGTAAAAACTAAGGCTGATAGGCAAAAACCACTAGCATATTTGAATTCAGTGTGAGAAGTGTTTTTTCGTGTGACAGAAAAATTTTTATTTTGCGAACCAGTGTAATCTAAGTAGTATAATAAATAACCCCTTGCCATCTTTGATCTATTCTAACTTTTTGTTTCCTTTAGAAAATCTAAAGATACAATGCCTTAATTCACATAATTAGGTTACCATGAACTCATGAAAAAGGAAATAAGTTTGACCATAAATATTATTTTCAAACAGCCTTATTATCTTCTGAGTGTTCTTTTAGTCTTTTAGTCAAATTAAGTATTAGATAAAAATAATTTTTCTGTTAGATGTACGATATAGCAGTAATAAATTTTAACTTATGGAATAATAGAATGAGAAGGGCGTTCAATTAGTCATTACCGATATTTCAGTAACTTCAATGTAGGTCACTGAAAGAGTTAAAGATCCATCAACTATACGCTAAATATACTTAAAAAAAAATAACAACAGGAATGCTATACATTTATACAAAAATTAGACAGAGATGGGGAAAATAATTTTTTAAATGTCCGTTAAAAATCTACCTGTTAGCTAGGCTATTTTATATTCCGAAATACATAAATTTTTTAAAAGAAAAGTGACTGTCGGCCTGTCACCTTTCTTCTGCAGTTCAACAAATGCATTGAAAAATTGATGAGCAAAATTTAATTGGCCGTTCAGTTCTATCTAGGAAAATTTACAAACCACGTACTTATTGTCTAAATATTTTAACCATCACATAAATTAATTAGAACTGCCTTTGCGTTTAAAGTTTAGACTTGATTTTATAAAATGTGATTATTATTTAATGTTCTAAAATCAATTTAAAACCACATCTAGAATTAAATGCTGTCAAAAAGATATGAAAATTATGAAGCGCATTTACATATTTATTCACAAAGGTAATAATTGGCAATTATTTATATGGGAATAATTTATGCGATATTATATTGTTCGTCTCGTTGAATTAAGTCGATTTTGGAAAACTAAATATATTAATTATTTAATTAATTTAAGTCATTGTTTTGCCACAATGAAGGATAATTATACGGCTACCCTCATATTTAACACAGATTTGTTTAAAAGCACGTACCTATACACCTACCTCTTAGATAATTAGACAATCTTTTTCATTTCTTTATTGGAATTTGGATTTCTTTAATGAAGATTAAAATAGTATACAAACTAGAAAGAATAAATTTATATAGAACCCAAACCTAGTAAATATTGCTTAATAAATAGATAAAGTACCTTTATTAATGAGTCGATAAAGCAATATTTTCCAATTCAATTAAATATAGTTTTGATCCACAGTTTATGTAATAAAAGATAGCGATCCCAGTTATCTCATAAAGTAATATCCCACACACACATCCGGCATTACCCAGAATGAAGTGGCAGCCAATGATGAACGGACGTGCGTGGCATTCAATTAATAAGTCCGCGCTCCGGAGTTAATCCAGGACTCGTGTCCCCTGGGACCCCCGGGATGTCATTACTATGTAGATCACACGCTGATCCGTTTGTTTGAAGGGTCAAATCAATATACACACTAGTTAGGATTTAATTCATTGGTGATGCAAATTCAAATTGCAATTATCAAATTATACATTTTACGTGTATGCATCCTTCTATTAAATTTCCGTTATAAAACTTTCAATTAAATTTAGCAAACTAAACTAATTTATATAAAATTTAAATTTATAACTTTTAAGAGATACTTAAGAAATTTTAACAATATGTACAGGAAGTACTTAAATTAAGTGTTTCATTTTATTACATCCCTTTTAAAAATTTTGAGAACTACACTATGTTCTTATTTCTAAATTAATCCACTCAACACATGTATGTTGCGATAATTTTTGAACTAGTGCACAATTATAAATGATTAATTTGAAAGGATAAATGTTACTTTAAATGGAATATTAAAAAAATTTAAATTTCACATATTACTGATAACACCTAACATTTTTATTAACATTACCTAATGCTTTATAAGGCATATACGGAAAGTACCGTCACGCCATAAAAAGCACAATTCCATTAGTCATTTTCTCTACTTAAAAATTAGGTATGCGAGGTACATTCAAATTTAATCCGGAATTTACTTATAACATTTTATTCAAATAAAACTTACATGAAATAACTTTTCAACATACTTTCCTTGCAGCTCTATACACTTCCGCCATCTTTTTTGGAGCTTCTTAATTTTTGTTTTATAGAACGTTTTTGACGGCTCACCGAACCTGTTGTGCATAAAATTTTTGACATCTTCATAGTCCTTCAATCTGATGGTCCAAACAAATGGAAATCTCATGGGGATAAATTGCGTTTTTCAATGTATTTGGTTAACGTGATTTTAATCCGTTAAGTGGTATGAGGATGAGTATAATCGTGAAGGAGAGTGACACTTCTGATATGCGAAAAGTCGGTTTAATCTTGTCAAGCAATTGTTAGCAATAATAGGCAGCATTTATGGTCCGATGATCTGTCAAAAAATCGGCAAACAAGACCCTTATGCATTCCAAAACACCGTTGACATAACTTTCTAGCTGTAAAAAAACGTGCCATCTTTTGGTAGCTGTATTGTGCCTTCATCCTAAACATAATCGTTTGCTTTCTGGGATAAAATGATGAATCCAAGTTTCATCATAAGTAAGCAAGTTGATAGAAATTCCCCTCCTTCTTGTTCAAAACGCTTTAGTAGCTCTGTTATAACTTCAACTCTTGCGTTTTTGCTCTATAGAAATCAACCTTGGGACCGCCTAGCACAAATTTTCCAAACTTCAATTTTTCATGAACAATTTTGCGTCGCTACCTACGCTTATTTCCAGTAATCTTGATAAATCACGCAAAGAAATTAACCTATTATTATGAATAAACTTATAAACTCGTTAAATGTACACATCAGTGACGGATGTTCGATGTCTAGCTAATGTTAAATTTGCGACGTCTTCTCCGCTTTCACAGAATTTTTACACCAATTATATACTAATGTATTTGATAGAGTATATTCCCCAAACTGCAACAATTTCAACAGTTTAGCATGTTTCGTACAAAAAACTGTGATTGCGCAACAGGATGTTCGGACATATCTGTCCAAAGCATAATCAATTGAAGTCAAGATAATAGCACGCACGTTTTCTAGATAGACAGGTGCATTAACAAAAAAATTCTATTTTAAATTTCATGAACTGCAATAGAGCTAACATCAAAATTTTACGATAAATTTGGACATACCTCGTACATTCGTAAAATACATTTTAAATTTAACCAAGCAAAAAGTAGAATTTCAGAAGAAAATACAGTAACGAAACCAGTTAATTGTGTAAAAAGTCTTTATTTATATACACTTAACTATGACTATTTATTTACACGTATCTATTTTACAGTACAGTAGTAAAAAACGTTTATATTTAAGGCAAGACTCTTAGAAAAATTAAAACAAAGAATTTAAACTGGTATTTATATGGAAAGGCGTATTCTAGAACATTCAAGTAAAATAAAGAATAAAATTAGCCAGACTGACTCATTGCTGTGAGCGTGAATTTATTTAAATATAAGTTGCAGTCACGGGTGATTACATGATTTATTTTAGTTTGATTGAACGTTCTGGAATGTTCTGGAATCTTCTACAAAATTATTGTTATTTTTAATTCTGTCACACTGGCCCCTCCTTAAGATTGTTACGTCCCGTAACAACGACTTTGAAATTTGCTCTTGTGATGACTCTAGCTTTATTTATGAATGGCGAAATCTGTACTGTGATCCATACTTGTATCTCCTTTTCTTGAAAAAATGGCAGTCCACAGATTTTGATGTTAATGGAGTTCCTCTTGGATTCCAACTACATACCAGGATTTTGATACCAATACTGCCTCTAACATATTACATACCACGCGCCAGTTAAGAGAGTCTAGATTGCAACTGATCTTTGGCACGGCTAATTTTCTACCTGTTTCGGTACAAATTTCTTTCCATAGACCCCACAATGCCTTGCACAAATCTCCATAACGTCGCCTGACCTGCCTTCTCAATTTCTAGCCCTTGCTGCTGTATTTCTTCTACGCCCCAATACTTCTTTTTAAATTCGATAGCGATAGCAAATGGCATTCGGATATCCTTAGCGACGCAATTCGCTAGAAGGTATTCCTCTAGTACATCGAACAGTTTTCTGTATTCTTCAATGGTAACATCAAATCGAGCTTTATGGGGTATCGAATAGGTTGACAAAAATTTTAAAAAATTGCCGTTCACTATTCTTGGTTTCTACTTTATCCAACTCAACATGGTTCGCCTCTTCATCATATTCTTGTTGATTAGGTACTGTATATCTTTAAGCGTATAGGACTAATAGATTCATCTGATCCACTTTAGGTTTTACCTTAGGGAATTTTATTATTTGATAGATTACATCGTTGATCGTTTGTGTCAGTTTATACGAACCTTCCCATGATCTTTGCAATTTGAGAAATAAAACTGGTCGTCGTTGAGGCTGGTACAACTAAACCAGATCATTAGGTTGAAATGCTCCCGTTCTATTCATGCGTTCCACCATTCCATCTAACTGTAGATGAAGAGAAGTTGGACTGGTATTTTGTATTTTCAACAGTTGACAGAAACTTTAGAATAAGGTTAGCCGAAAAGGTGTTTCTAGGCCTGAATGTAATTCCAATGGAATTCTGAAACATCTAAACAGTTCTTTCACCAAGGTCCCGGCCACTGTAACTGCCTGTTGATTTGATAGGGCAAATGCTTCGCGTCATTTACTGAAATAGTTCATTGCAATTAGGGTGTATTTTCTTCGTGCCTTTGTTTCCGAAAATGGACCAGCTATATCAATTGCTACTCTTTCAAATTGGTTACCCGCATTATATTTTCCCATTCCTTCTTTTCACTTTCCCAAAGGACTGTTCCCAGAAGCGCATGTTACACATCTCTGGCACAACTGCAGTTTTCCCAATAAAATCTTTCGCGGAGTTTTCCAGAAATGTTTCCCTCCCATTCCCCTCTCTCTGATGCACCATCATGCATTTTTCATAAAACTTCCGCTACTTTGTTTTTCGGAACCACCAACTATATTCATCTCTAACTTCCATGATCATTATCCAGGTCTCTTTTCAAAAGGCCATCCTGAGCCTGCAAGGATCCTATTGCTACAAATATGCTTTAACAACAGAATTAAATAAAGCTACCTCCAAGCCTAGTTTTTGACCTTCATTCTTCCATTTTAATAGAAAATTCAGGCCTGGGTCACTTTCTTGATCTTGCTTGACATTATCTGGTTTTCATCAATCGTTGATTACAGCAGTAGGGTTGACAAGAGGTTCTTCAACCACTTTTGGATAAGGTCATCTTGACAAGTCGACAGCGTTTTAATGATATCTTCCGGCACGATGCTACACTTCAAAGTCACACTCTTGAAGAAGTTAAATGCATCTCGCTATTTGGCCTTCTGTATTCTTGAACTGTATCAGCTATTTCGACACTGCATGATTAGTACTCAATAATAGTACCAATAATGAGGAACAAAGTATGGCTCCTTCTTAGGCATGCTGTCTCCTTTATTTACGCCGAGGAGGATAAGCCTTTGATGTAGTTTATTACACTTCTTGTGCAGTGCTTTATTGTTTTATTGATATCTCACTAGTAACGTCTTCTCTTTGTTTTGTTAATATATTTGTCAGGTCCTGTAGCAATTCATTTGACTTAATGTAAATTCTCCTTCTAATGATTTTTACATGATTTAATTTCATCTTGTAGTTTAGATTGACTCATTTCAGTTACCTCTTGTAATTTATTTTGGTTTGTATTTATGGATATCATATCTCTTTTAATTTTTTTGTAATTTCTTCTTGAAATTTACTTTAATTTCCTCATTTCTCTTTCAAACCATGTTGGTCTGATTTAATTCCATCTTTTAATTTATTTTGATTAGAACGCATTCCTTCCCACATCATTTTATAGCATTTCCATGAGCGACTCCATGCTTTTATCAGCACTTCTTGTCACCGGCATATATAAAACAATCAATGTTAGCTTTTATTTTATTGATAGTCCGTGAATTCACACTTTCAATTCAAAACCCGACAACTGACACCAATGTAATGAAACTAGTTTAAAAATCCTTTATTTATATTCACCAAAATATTATTTATTTACACGTATTCAACTTCAGCATTTATTTTACATTTATGGCAATAAATGTATATATTTATATTTATGTATAACAACTTTTTAACAAGACAAGATTCTGAGGAAAACAAACTAAATGACTTTAAACCACTATTTATATGGAGATGAGATATTCCAAAATATTCAGGTAAAATAAAGAATAAAATTAATCATAATGCTGATGTAATAAATTCTAATGCCATGACTCATTTTTGCGGCCTTGGATTTATTAAGATATAAGTAATGGGTCATTGGTTGTTGCATCGTCTATTGTAGTTCGATGGAATCTTTTGAAAAATCTGAAATTTTTTATAAAATTATTGTACCTTTCAATTAATTAACTAAAGACTAAAATGAAGTACGCTGTTATTTCGGCGTTTTGATACTGTTTTGATTATTTACAATAACTGTTATACTAAGTATTATTAACCACTTACCATTAGTGAGATTTTGACTAAAAATACATTATAGTTTTAGATCACCCACCTTATGTTACGGATTTGGCACTGTTTAACGTCTCCAGATTCCAGTGCTTTAAACTTCTGATATTTAAATATTTATGGTTAAGATACTGAATTACAATTTCGTGCCAAGTTATGGAAGTATTATCTACCCTTTAATTTTCTCACCGGTAAATACTTTTGTGGAGTTCGTTTAGGAAGCATATAAATATTAAATTTATAATTCAAACTGAAAAAGATTATTTATTGCCATTTCTAGATACCCTAGACATTAGAAGTACAAAAAAGTACAAAAAAATTGTAACGATAGATACTTAAGTTGTGTTTTTTGTTTTACGTTGGTTATTTAACCGATAAAGAAATCCAAAATACAAAAAGAATGTATTAATTCATATAAAGTTCCGAACGTGAGGTGTATTTTGATTTTCAGCGTTTATTGTTATGTATTTCCCTAGATTACTTTTGAAGGTAATTTTCGTATGGAAGTCAAGGTAAATTGAATCCTAAACTGGTCCTACTGCAACCAGTATACATAATAGGCGAAATAAGTAAGTAAACGCGCCATTTTTGGTTATCAACTTCTGTCGCAATCCAGGTGTAAATTTCATTAAACAAAGGAAATTTTACTCACCATCCCTTACGTAAGTAATTTAGCGATTCTACTTTCATTTTACATCAACCACCGAGCTCAATTATTATCATATTTTGTTGTACGTGACTTGAACCGCTTGTTTATCCAAGGCGGAAGTACAATCGCCTCGTCTAAGTGTATCCTTACCGTTGGATGCATTTTCGTAATTGATTTGTGAACAAAACACTACCGTAACGCACGATTTAGCTACCTTTGTTAGTAGAAACTTTTGTTTTTGCTTACGCATATTTTACTTACTGTTAAGTCAATCTTGTTCATGAATTTCGAGTTTTATTGTAAAATAATTACATATTTTGTGATTAATATTGAAATTAAACACGATCCTTGAGCTCATAAGAATCTAATGGAATTAATTGTAGCACTTGTATATCTCCGTTTCTGTAGGTGGACCATTGCCGATCACCGAAAATTAGCTAATTGTATGAAATTAAGTACCCATTCGAGTTTTCTATAAAGCCCTAACAAACGTTCAATACTGATTCACCGCAGTATTAATATTTGTTTTTCTATAATGTTTGAAAAATGAATGTATTCCATGATGACCATATTTAATTGCATTTCGTAAATTAAAAAAAGATATTAATATTCACGGACTCTTTTATTTATTTTATTCAGATCATATTTGTGTTACCTAATAATAATATATCGATATATAGGGAGTCACCAAGGAAACTAGCCGTGCTAATCTAAATTAGGAAATTCGCTTATGGGACATTCAATTCTTAATTACATCCAAATTATCATTGACTAGCAGCTATAAATACACGTTGAACTCAACCGAAATTCATCATTGGTCATTGTTTGACAGCATCAATTCATGCACCGGACCCCCAGCCACATAACTTTTAATTCTGTTACATTGGATGACATATCTATATACCGGATAAGTCAAAGGACTCTCCTTATAAAAGTCACGTAATTGGTGCCAAAGATTCCTAAAGTGCTTTATTTCAGTCTACTTAGATCCTGTTAGTCCCGCAGAACTTCTGGTTTCTATCGGCAGGTAAAAATAATTAACATCATTCTACGGGGTGTCTCGAAATTAGTGGCGTCTACAAATTCCCGATTAGTCTTCTTTTACAGTGTTCAAGCGCGTAAGTACCAGTTTTTCACAACTCCTCGGTATAGTTAACTGGTTGCGCTAAGCACACTCGGCTTTTGAGTGCCACATGCTCTAATTGCAAATTAATCTATGATAGAACCTCAAGATTACCTTTTGCTTGCTCACGTATATCAGTAGCAAACTTGTGAACTCAACCCTACTGTTAACTTGGACCATATACTGACTACACAAGCAATAGCGTAAGGAAATAATGATTGCAGTAACCAAAAATACGATCCTGCACTTCAGATCCGCTTATTAGGAAAGGAATGATAGGGATGTTGTTCCGTATACAGTATAAAATGAGGAAGCGACCAATCATGTTGAAATGTCACGTGTTGTTTTTCTACTAAGGGAATGTTTCCTAAATACGGTAGTAATTCGTTTCGCTAAATGTTTGCGTATAATTTCCCTATAAGATTGTAACTTTCAAACTTGTACATGTTACATTTGTACAAATAAATTCGCGTTTAAGCTTTGAGATATTTATGTAGGTTAATTTAACATTTAATTATTTCAATTTTTATTTTAATTGATAACGTTTAGGTAGCGTTGTCTTTAACCTGTCAAGGTATAGAGTATAGATAGATAGCTCGACACCGTTTTCAATTTTGGGGATTCAAAAATGGCAGACCAAATGTCCTGTGTCAACGTAAATTATTGTCTTTTAAGTACCTGTGTTCCTTGCAGGGAAAGTCGAATAAAAAAGGCTTTCGTTGAATGATGGTTCTAACTTATTTTTTGTTATCAGATTATGAAAGATAAGTACTATTCATTGAATTTCGAGTAAATGACGCTTATCGGTAAATTAAACATAAAGTAGTTCGGGGGAAGACGCCTAGTGGAGGTAAGATGCCAAACCAGGTTAATTTACTGTCTGAGTAACAGAGGGGCATTACCGAAGTGCAGAACGTCATACAAGGCAGCGCCAAGGACTACCATAGATTTACAGGTGCTTGTCGCCATTACATCGAATATAGATTGAAGTGAAGTGAAATTTGGCACTAAAAAAGTTTTCTGGGTGATTCTGAACATTGTCGAAAACAAACGGGTAAGTTAGTTCGTGGAGTTCTGGTGTTATTGATGAACTGAGGTGAGTTTGGAGCTTTACTTCAGTGTAAAATAACTACCGGTTGCATAGTATGTTTATGCAGTAAACG
>JAHWXV010652133.1:0-11406 GCA_024586415.1 Phrixothrix hirtus
ATTTATTAGCGCTCTTATAAATGGTTTCAATATGATGCGTAAATGCAAGTTTCTTGTCAAAGTATATGCCTAAATCCTTGTAACTGTCACATCGCATAATAACTACCACCTTATACCAATTTATCCAATGTACGCAAAGGTGTATAGTGGCCAACTGTATCAAATGCATTTGCATGCGTACATGCATGCGTACATGCATGCGTGAGTACCTGCGTGCGTGCGTGCTGCGTGCGCGCGTACGTGAGTTTGTGTATACGTGCGAACCAAAACTCGTAGATTAACAAAATTTTATATTTAAGTGTTTGTCCATCCACACCGTGACCACAATAATTTTACTAAAATCAGATTACCGGAAGTGTCACCTTACTTTTTTCATTTTTTTGGTTTTTTGTAATTTTCTCGAAATCGGCTACAACGATTTTTTAAAATGTACTTTATTCCTTAGATATTTAATTCCCTTTCATATAATCAGCGATTTTTCAGAAATTTTTCCGTAAATCAAGTAACCGGAAGTTCTTCTACCATTAATCCCGAATAAAATAATTATGATATTGTTACGAAGTTACTTGATTTATTACCCAGTTGTTTAAGTTGGGCAATTTATTGTTATTTAATTAACACGATTAATGAAGAGAGGTCTCGTAACTAACCAGGATTAAAGGAAGACATCGGAAGCATAATTTCATAAGTTTATTAAAGGTAAAGCAAAAAGTTAAGCATAAAAGTAAATGTTTAAGACTTACATAAACTTGGACATGGCGGCTTGGAACACTACGTGCACTTGAAGTATTAAGTTAATGTAAAAGTAGAGACTATAAGTAAAAAGTGAAAGTAAGAAGTAAGAAGTGAAAAGTGTGTTCCCAAACGATATGTCACCTCTTTATATATTCTGTGCTAACCCAAGGTCTACGTGCAGTTTCAAAGATCACACGGGTGTAGCCAAGGCGCGTGTATAATTACAGCTCGGTTAATTAGTAATTATTTTCCCGGAAGGGTTTCAAGAATAGGAAACGAAAAATGCATCTAATGAAACCAAGAATTACTGATTTGCATAATTAGTAAGTTCCTATTTTGATAAAATGATTTATGAAGTAATTTATAGAACAATTTTGAATCTGGAAATATTTAAATAAAATAATATAAATTTATTAATATAAGAATGTCTTTCGTGACCATATTATAAATCCTAGCTAATTCAAAATTCATATTGGAGGTCATGACCACCTTTTTGTACAAAATCAAGAATTTGGTTAAAATCGAATAGCTGAAAGCACCACTTTATTTCTATCATTTTTAGATATTTTTCGAATTTTTCGCATTTTTGCTATTTTCTTAAAATCGGCGTATACGATTTTTTTAAAACTTACTACGTTTCTGAGCTACTTAAGTGTATTTTAGATGTACCAAACGGTTTTTCTAATAAACTTTTGAAAATCGAGTAACCGGAAATACCTTAGGTATTAGTTGTGAACAACATATCTCGCAAACTAAACATCATATAAAAGTAAAAAATTATATAATGACCGGAAGTGCCACTTTATTCTTGGGATTTTTAAGTTGTTTGCTATTTCCTCGCAAACGACTATAAAAACTTTTGAAAACCTTGTTATGGTTTTTATATCGTTGTTACCTTTTTCCTGAACTTGGCGATTTCCCTGAATATATGTGTTGAAGAGAGTTATCAGAGAAAATCTCTGGAATTAAGCAGTGTTTTGCGTATCTGGTAACTTGGATGAGCGACCGTTCCAATTACCGCTCCTAAAATAAACGTACATAAATAATATTTTAGTCATTTTTAGGTATTTGCATATATGCATATCTTATATGTAACTATGTAATTTGATTAAAATTGGGCGATTAAGATCAATAATTCTATTTCTACTTAATATTTATATCTTCTCTGCATATGTTTATATTTAACTTATTATCGAAAGTATAAAACGCTTTTATTTTCATCCCCTTTAATGCCAGTAATCGTTAAATTCTTATTACAGTTGTATTATTCCAGTTTTTCAATATTATTTTCATGTAATGCTATATCTTTATTCGCTTTTCAAGTCGATTTGCGAATTACCAGAAACTGAATTTACAAGTGGGACAATAAATTCTTCTTTTTCTACAAGTTCGTTGGTAGCCTTGTCACACTACCGTTGATATCATTTATCTAGTGTTAAAAACATCTCTGAAGTTAATTATAATTTCATTAATGTAAATTGGAATTTTAAAACTTTTATGCAAGAGCATTCGAATGGACGCGGATTCGTAACTAATAACAATTACATTATACAATACAACCATTAATATCATCTGATAGGAAGCGCTTTCACCATTACTTTTAACTTTAAAAGAACAAAGTGGAAAATTTAAGCCTGTAGTAGAAGCTAATTTGTTGACCTATTAACGTTTATATAACCTTTGTCCCAGAAGTCTTGAAATCAACCCTTGCTATGATATTAACAAAGTAGGTCTTTTCTTATCATATTAAAATTAAAACATCAAAACAAATAAACAACAAATGTAATTTGTATTATTTTTCACTGATTATTACAATATTAACACAAGAACAAAAGATATTTATTGTGGAAGGTTATTTTCATAATGGCCAACGTATGTATGAACATTTCAGGTTTACTAAATAAGAAATACAAATTTGGTAGTAATTTGTAATAATCAGTGATAACTAATGAAAATTACTCTATTAGAGTAGATATCCCGGTACTTTAAACCACCCCCACCACTTTTTTCTAGGACTCGCCCACTCCACCTGAGGGAGCCGAAGGTTTCCGAAGACGCGCCGCTTGTGAATTACCGCCAGCTTTAGGTCATTGCCCTGAATCTTAATGCGTTCCTGATAAGGCTAATTAGGCCTTAAGGTTAAAGCACAGGGTGTTTTACAGGGCGATAATAAAGAGGGCGCCACGTGCCTTTAGCACCGGAGGTAATAGCAAAAGCACTTTAAATTAATAATATTTAATAAGAATGCGGTAGGCGTCCAAGGAAGTAATTAGCTCCAGATAGTGCTTTATCAGTTGCCAAAGGCGATTTAAGCATTTGAACACCTTAGCAGATAACACCCGGCTCAAATTTGATAATAACAATGAGGAAATAAAAATAGAGCTGTATTTAGTTTTAGCAAATAAACATACTGCTGTAAAGATACGGAGGCGGAAATTGATAAATTTATAGCACTATAAAATATTTTAAAACTCGGTGTTTGTAGACAAATATTGAAAAAATTTAAAAATTCATAGGAATAATCAGGTACATAGTTCCATTAGAGAGGTTAAAGGCGCGTGATCTTAGAGATAAGCGCGTTTGAACCTGCAGAGAAAGAGAGGCGTCCACTTTGAACACTTTAGGCTGTCTTAGACGATAATATTATTAGAAGTGGTTTCATGAACAATTAATCATTTAAAAATGCGAACAATATATTACTAGAATGATAATTAAGAGGATATATAAGGCGTAACATTCATAAACAACCACAATAATCAGGTACATAGTTCCATTAGAGATTCCATCGGCCAACATCTTAGAGATAATGATGAACCTGCAGAGAAGGAAGTATCTTTGAACACCTTAGCAACAGAGTAAAATGGTAATAATATAAACAATCCGCTTGCAAGTAGATAAGCTTATCAGCTGGCTAGAAAATAATTGTACGCGACCTACATACATATTTCAAAAAGCATAAATTGTTAAAGTTAGAGCATTCAGTTTTAGCAAATAAACACAAATGTATATTTACGATTAAAATAACCATATCTCCGGAATAGCATTGAATCAAATTTGAACAGAGCCTTTTTTCTAAATTAATCAGTTAATCATATGTTAGCAATTAAAGTAAGAATTCAAACATTTAAGGAATGTTCTTAAACAAGGGCGCTTATTAAAGCTGTCTATCAATAACAAAGACAACCTGTGTTTACCAAGAGCCCTGGTCGTTGGTCAAGCTCTTGGCACCTCTTAATACAACCGCGTAAGAAGAAATATTGGAAAAGTTCAAACAAACAGAGCACAGGAACTACTTAAAGAAGTTGGCGTTACCGTTCCACCTAACGGCTGTGATCTTCAATAGGTGCAGGAATTCCAAGAGCATTTACGAGAATGTATAATTACCGTTCACCTGTACGGGGTTAAAGGCCGCAACGTAATGTTTAAAGGTACAAACGACGAGGCAGTCAAGAAAACTAATTTGCTGTATTAGAAGGGTCATTATAACGTAATAAATTCCCTGACAGCCGCCTTTAGCTGCTCTTATTTCTGCGAAGAATTTACAACACCCTATGATCATAGAACAGAGCACAGTTGTGCCAAAAAGTGCTCACGATGTCATGGAAGCCCACCATGCGCGTTTAGGGAAGAAAAGAAATGTCCGAACTGCAACAGAGATTTTAAATTTCAAGAATGTTTCGGCAGACATCATAGTATCTCCAGTATACTAAAGAAATGCCCCGCCTGCTTAAAAACTTATAAATTTGAAAATGAGAAAGACTCCGCATGTACGCAACGAGATATACTCTAAAATGTGCCAAGGTTATAAACCCCAAGGGCATCTTTGCTACATATGAAAAGATTTAAGAAAGCCTCCAACCACGAACAAAACTCTTTCTCTGTTCTACGACCTCGAAACGAAGCAAGATGTGCGAGAAGATGGTTCATCTCTACACGTGCCCAACTTTTGTGTATTCCAGCAGCTTTGCACACATGGCCTAGGTGTTGATGACAAGCAGGCTGTTTGTCAAGAGTGTGGTCTTCGGCAACAGATGATAAGAGGCTTAAAATGCGTAGAAAGTTTTCTAACTCATCTAGAGATTCGGAAAAAATTTAAGGCGACAATTTGTATGGCACACAACGGTCAAGTGTTTGACCATCAATTTATTTTAAATTATACGCTGACACAAACAAGAATAAATCCCCGCCTAATTATGAGAGGTAGTAAAATAATCTTGATGCAGATCGAAAACATTAGTTTGCTGGATTCTTTCAGCTATTTTCCGATGGCACTTAGCGCTCTTCCTAAAGCATTTGGATTAGGCCCGAGTCTCAAGAAAGGGTACTTTACTCATCTGTTCAATACGAGGTCAAATGATCAATATGTAGGCCCGTTACCAGCGGTAGACTTTTACAAGCCCGACAACATGAAAATAGACGCTAGAGACGTTGTGGTACAAAGGAGAGGCGAGCAGCGGAAGCGTCTATAATCTGCAGAAGGAGCTGTTGGAATATTGCATCAGTGATGTCAATAATTTGACAAAGGCCTGCATGCAGTTCAGAACTATGTTACTAAATGAATGTAACGTCTGTCGATTTGCCGAAGCCACCACTATCGCCTCGGCTTTTAACAAAGTCTAAAGACGCAATTTTATCGAACCAGCACAGGCTTATTAAAACTCACGCTCAAAGTCTAGGGAATTACCTTAAATTTTAAAACAGAGAAACTGGTAAATCTCAATTCTCTGTTAGACCTAATTGATGATGATGACGAAGGCGATTGACGTAAAATTATTGTGGACACTACCAGCTTTTAGAGGACCGAATTGCACAAAGTTATTCCAGTAAAAAGCACAAAAACTTATCGGGTCAATTTTCTTAAAAGGAAAAGAATGGACGATCACGGGTCCCTTCCTTTTGGTTACAAGAAATTAAAACTTGAATCAGAGCGAAGATCCTATCTCTATCTCTGTAAATCTTCTTCTTTTTCTTCTTCTGCTTCTTCTTCTTAAAATATTCAAAAATTATTTCTGTCACAACTGTAGTCAACATAGTAAGCTTTCTTCAAAGCTATAAATACTTCCGAGCTCAGCAGAAAAGTCGCTATGCTAAAATCTAGAAGAGTATGCAAAAACATATTGCAAGCAATATTTCCTGATTAAATGTGAAACATCCAATCCTGTCAAAGAATAACCATTAACTTAAGGAAGCAGGAAGAGGCCGGGTGATTCGATGAAACTTGTATAACAAATGTATAAATATAAATAGGCAGACACCCAACTGCTGAAGCTTTGTATAAATGTATTTTAGTTTTAAGTTTTGGCTTGTATCAATATCAAAATAAAAATGTATTTTAGCTTCAAGTTTTGACTTGTATAGATAGCTAAACAAAATAAAAATGTGTAATGATATAATGCCTTTTTATTGACGAAGACAGATCACCTCTTAGCTTAAGTACAGTAATTGGGGCGATTTCGAGTATGCAGGCGAAGCAGCTCTTTCAACAGCTTTAACAGGTATTTTAACAGCTTTAACGGGCATTTCAACAGCTTTAACAGGTATTTCTATAGTTTTAACAGGTATTTCAACAGTTTTAACAGGTATTTCGACAGCTTTAGTAGGCGTTTCAACAGCTTTAGCAGGTATTTCAACAGCTTTATCGGCTCTGTCATCAGCTTTATTAGCTCTTTCATCAATTTTGTTAACTCTTTCAATAGCTTTAACAGGTTTTGCAGCTTTTTCTACCGGCCTATTTACAGGTTTTACAGATTTTCTACAAGTTTACAGGTCTGTTTATAGGATTTACAGGTCAGTTTACGGGGCTTGTATAAAGTTTCGGTGCACCTGTATTCTTAGTCGTCCAAGTTTGTAGTAGCTTGAGCTTTTGTCTCTGAAAATAACGATTGGATAGAGCCTACTCGAAATAAAAAACCGTTCAATGGGTGTAGAAGCGAGGAGAAGGAATGCGAAAATGTTCAGCACAAAGATGCATAAAGTCTTAAAACCTAGAGGCCCGCTAGGTTAAGATCTCTACTACAGCTGCTAGCGAGAAGTACTTAAAGGCTTGATCTAGGCTTCTTAAGTTAGTATAAGTCTGACGCTCGACATGAAGGTCACGGCTGCATTTGCTGTTTTGCTGTTATGTGCCGGCTGCCGTGCCCAAGACGAAGACGCCAATTTAGATATAGCTGAAGGGTACTTGCGAAAGTACGGATATTTATCTGAAGATGCTGAACTAGCAAACCGTATTGCGGTTCTTAAGAAAGCGCTGCTTTCTTTTCAAAATTACTACCGTTTGCCTGACAGCAGCGGAACGATAGATAACGCAACCATGAGCTTTATGATTCGTCCTCGATGTGGAAACGATGGCGGTATAAGCTCCTACTACCTACACATTTCAAATGGGAAAAGAATATTATCCATTATTACGTTTTGAGTGGCGATATACGAGTTATCAGCTGGTTGCTAAAGCTTTTTCAGCTTGGGGAAAGCATACTTCTCTAAAATTCAAGTACAGCTTGACCAAGAATGATATATTAATTTCGTTTCAACGATTCAAATATGGTATGGCTGAAGGAGGCCGCGACTGCGGTTTCGATTTCGAAGGGCGCGGGATGATTCTAGCGCATAGTTATTTCCCGAATGCCGCTCAAATAGTCGTCGAAATACACATGGATGGGGACGAGAGCTGGTACTTTGCAGATTCAAAACCGGCGCCCTCGTACATGACCAGTTTCTATCGTACGATTTTCACCAGATTGGCCACGCTTTGGGAATGCACCACTCGCAAGATCAGGACTCGGTAATGTATGCGTACTACGGAGCGCCGCTTGGGCAGTTGACGCTCGACGATATTTCGGGAATTCAGGTTCTTTATAAGCCTAAAACCAGTCCGGCCCCTTCAAGCGCCGTAACTGTAAGGCCTCAAACTTCAACGGCAAACCCAAAAATTATATGGCCTTCCACAACTACACCGCCCACGCTAAAATCTGTATCGGCAACCACGTCACCTATGCCGAGACCTGAACCGACCACCACACCACCTGTGCCAAAATCTGTATCAACAACCGCACTAACTGTACCAAAATCGGTCTCAACAACCACACTGCCCACACCAAGACCTGTATCAACGCCCCCGCCAAGATCTACTTCAACAACCAAGTCAACCGCACCTACGTTGCCAACATCCGCAGCTATAACAGCCCGGGCATCCACATACATGCCTGATTTATGAAATGTAAATATCGAACATTTCTTAATTTTAAACGTCTGTATATGTTTTACAAAAATTGGGTTTGGATATCGGCCTTGAAAAGCACCCACGTTGTCAAACCTGTTAAAAATATGATAAACTGGCTACCTTCTCTTCCGAAAACCTTTAACGGCTTTGCTGCCATCTACAAGAAGCCGGACGGCGGTATAGTAATGTTTGTCCGAGGCCTTGTGTACTTAATTCAATTTCCTAGCTTTCGGCTTACTACCGGGTGGCCTAAACCCTACAGCTACTATTCTATACCCAGTACGAGTCGCATACATGCAAGCGCAAACACCTACACGGACCGAACGCTGATTTTTCATGGTTAAACCAAGTTATCGAATATGACGAATGTATGCAGGCTCCGAAAGCCCATTTCTTAATTTCGGATGTTTTTCCCGACATTTCCTCTCAAGTTACTTCGATATTCAGATACACAAACGGATTTCTTTATTTTCTCTACAAAAACAAGTTTCATCAATACAGCGAATTTAGAGGCGTAAGTACGCAGAGTGGCGCTGTAGAACTCTCAATGTTCGGCGTACATTGCGCTAATAAAGGCCTATTTCAACATATTCAAGATGTATTAGCAAAACTGCTGTCATTTAATTAGCGGGTGGAGAATTACACGAGGAAAGATCCCGAGGAAGAAGTTTATACGGAAAATGATTAAGTTTTAGTTATGAACTTGGTATGTAGGATATTAATTTAAGAAATTAATTTGTAATAATAAATATGTTAATAAGGTTATTTGAGAACTTGATATGTAATGTTGTGTTAATAAAGTTGTTTAAGCATTGCTCAATAAATATAAACCATCTCTTATATAAAAAAACCTTTTTAGAGATAATGATAAGAGTAATAACCAACGATAAACCGAGAGCGCGTCATTTTGCTAAGCATTGATAAAACGTCATATAAAGCGTATTGAATGATATACGTCAGCATGCCATTTCGTTTAGAATCGTTTCATAAAACATTTCCCGATTTTACATTTTAGATTAGTACGCAAATTCGAAGAATTTCATATTAGCTTTCCAATAGGAAAGCTTTTGCTTTGTAAAATGCCCTGTATATGCACTTATGTATAGAGATAATTGCTAAAGATCAACCAATTAACAGCCAAAATTTGACAATTAGAGCCCTAACGGCCTTTTTTTGAATATTATATATTACCTACATTTTATACACAATTATTGCGAGCTATCTCGTTAAAAGAGATACGTCTTATATATCTTTATGCATTTTAATATTTGATTAGTAGTTATTTGGAACAGTTTAAGATTTTTTGGTAATGTTTTTAAATCTTGTATTTGAAAAAGGTGTAGGCGTGTCATCAAAATTAATAATTGTTGACTTGCCCTCGTTTTCCGAAAAAGTTCCAAATAAAAAGACGTCTACTTAGAGAGCCAATGTTAAGAAATCTAAACATGCACCTGGTGTAAAGGTAATTTTGTATCACTTATTAATTTACAGGCATGTAAATATTTTAAAACTCACCCTGAGCGTCCGCGCTTTGTAGTTTGCGCTAAAGTTCTCGAAAATAAAAAAGCAGTACGACTTTTTATGTTTTCGCACCGCAATTTTTACTACCAAAAAAATAAAACATGTAATATCCATTACATATTAATAATTAAGCGCTTTAACTTTAAACTTGCCTATTTGATCTTCAAAACGCTGGCATGTTACCATATTACATACACACACACACGTTTTCTAATACCTGTCTTTAACAATAATTCGCAAATAATTTAACTTTCATGTTTGTTCCGCGTGTAAAAACTAACTGTTGGCTATATGTGCTGAGTACAAAGCTTGCTTAGTTTGATTATTTTGTCAAACCGAAAGGGCGTTTTTACGTTTCAAGCTATAAATTCAGATGGGGAATATTTTTTAATTCTTGATGCTAATTTGAAAATTTGAAAATTACCTTTTCTACAACATGCCTGTTCTGATAGATTACGGCTGTCAATTTTTACCTTGAAGCAATTTACGGCGTTTGAAATTTATTTTTTACCTGCGTTTTACCTGACGCTGTTTAAAATTTAAAAGTTTAATGTTATTGCGACATTTTCAATATCTATTCGTGCTTGCTAACATATGATTATGTACAATTTATGCCCTTTTTGATGTGCACAGTTATTTTCTAGGCGGATAAGACTATCTACTTGCGATTGCAATCTTAAGAGTGGCGGTATTTCCAGGTGCTATATCGTTTTCTGAAATGAGTATCTGTTTACTTAGAGAAGAAAATCTTAAGACATTTCTCACAGGCGGTTTTTGGAAAAGTGGTGCTTACGCATTCGATTATGAACGCCACGAAAATTTGTCCGCCAGATTAGAACAAAGACGCCACTAGATTTGGTTTTACAAATTAATATTTTTAAAACTGATCCTGAGCGTCTGCGCTAAAGCCCTCGAAAAATAGCACATGTTAGTAATTAAGCTGACGAATACCTTCAAAACCATGCCGTCAAGGCTTCGATTTAACAAGCGTCACGTTTGGGTATGTCACGCACCCAAACGCTTAGAAATAAGAGTGCCAAAGCACTACAATAATACATTGAACCATCCATCTCTAGACATTTTTGGGCGCACTTAGACTGTTTACTACACGGTTTTCACACAAATGTTTTCGGTTTTCTCCTACGTAGGATGATTTGCATTGTAAGTCGCTTCCTGTTTTTTCAGATTTCCATATCTTTGCTGCCGGATGTGCACGAGCTTTAACTCTAAATAGCAACGTTGTATCTTTTTTATCGTTTTTGTAAATTATAAATTTATTTGAAACGCTGTTTTTTACATTATTAGCGTAATGCCGAGAAAATATGCTCCCCTGAGAAATAATTCTGTTAGCGTCGTTGTAAGTAACTTCTACAACTTCGCATAATACATTTTCAAGTAACACACAATCTGATACTGCTGTTAAAAAGTTAGCTTCTGGATACAAAGGCCCTGATAACAACAAAATTTTATCTTTTACGCGGGCGGGTGCCCCGCGAGTTGGTAGATAAATTGTTGCAGAGCATCATGTTTATCTCCGTAAATTGCGGCTTCCGGAAAAAAGGTATTGGGGCATCAAAATTATAACGCTGTTAGTCGAAATGAACGCCTTTGGTAAGTCGAAATAACTTTATATTATTAGGGGTAATTATATCTATTTACATATTTCAGAAGAATATCTGAGATACTACTTTCAGCTCGTTTTTCTGATCGTAATGCTAAGTATATTCTATTTTAAAACAATTTTATTTTTTAGTTTTCGATTATAATAATGGGCGGAGGTGGCCCGCTTGCCCGAACCGCGGCTGTCTTTCAGGGGCAGCTGCTAGGGTGAATTAGTAGTATAGTAACTGACGTTCTAGATAAACCCAGGGTGAGGGGTAATGAGATCTAGCGGGGTAAGGGACGAGGTAGAGTTTCCCGCCCCCCTGCAG